>REGM01000087.1:724974-796945 GCA_004194415.1 Aurelia aurita | reverse complement strand
CCCCCCCCCCAAATGCCCCTATCCAATATTCTATCTGTATTTTAGTTAGATTCATAGGTCTAGAAAGTCGCACAAATTAAATTACCAACTGCAGCTTCCGGAGAATAAAAGCTCAAAAAGTCAAGCAAAATTTCCAACACTGAGCTATGGCTATTATTGGGAGTAATGTCTCCCCTGAGCAAAGTTTCCAGCCCTTCCAAAAAGTTGATAAGGATAAATTGCGATAAATCAAACATGAATTTTCATACATACAATCGATTTTTAAGTCATATTCAAACAACAGTAATTTCAAAATATAACGTTGCAAAGTTCTTCGTCGAGGATGGCATGACAATAACAAAATCTATCGCGAAGCCGCGGCCTAAGCCAAATAAAATCGCTCCAAAAATTGTTTTCCACACAAACAGAACCCACTAATTAAGCAAAAGCCATGATCCAAAATTCCCTCGCTAATCACAACATCCAAACATCAAAGCATGCAAACTGGTATAACATACCTCCTGCAAAGAAACTGTAAATCTGTTTTCCAATCTCTGAAAAGTTTCCTCTAAATTCTGCAAAGTCGAAGCTCTACACTGTCCTGCGAGACTTAAGTTAGTGCATTGACTGTGAATGCACCTGCATTGCACGAGCCCACGGATTTAGAAATGACAGGGAGGAGAAGGTTTATTTCTCCGTCAAGGTGCTAATTTGCATAATAACACAATAGACTATTCTTCCTGGAATTGAGTCCCTATGGGGATTTCTCGCTGATAACCATGAACAATCCAACAGGGATTTTATGACAACAGAAGGTTTCCAACTGTTGCAATATTCACAATTTTAGAACTACGATGAGCTTCACAACACAACGTTGTGGTTTGTGGGGTCCTCGTCAGCCATAGGTAAAAGTGTACCAGAGAGAGAGAGAGCATAGGCATCAAATCTCGATTGGCTGTCAACTCCACGAATTGGGCCAATCACATGCGTAGAAACAACAAGAAATGCAAGCTTAGGACCATTTTTACCCTTCTTAAGCTTCGTTCACACTAGAGTAAAGACGTGTTAGAATTGAGACAACGGATTTTCTAAATTCTTTATAAACGCATTCTCATTTAGGTGTCGCTTCCAACTGGCATCAAAACTTTTTGATCGCATCCACATGCGTTCGTCAAAAACTCGAATTGAACAAAAAACTGTTTCGACGCATTTTCTTTCTAATGCATTTTTAATGCATTTTTACTCCAGTGTGAACTAAGATTCATTGTCCTTGGCAATACCATTTTCTGCGGGAGGGAAATCTAACCCTACTTTCCGATTGGTGCAACAAAAACTTGAAATTTTTGTCTAGATTTAGAGCTTTAGAGAGGTAAGGTCCTTAATCCAATTCAGCCAACAAGATCAACCCAGTTCAACAATTCGTTCAAAAGCAATACGCCAGTCAATTCAAGAATCTAGCAATCCCTCATCTGATTAATCAATCAATCAATCAATCACTGTCAGTCTACCCTTCTGTCTGTTTGCTAGTCAGCTAATCATCCAGTCGGCCACTCAACCAGGCCACCCGTCCGTCCGTTAATATAGCCCTTTTCACATTAGAAGAGGAACAAATCGTCTGTGTGAAAACGGCACGGACAACGTTTTCGACGTACAAGTGGTTTGACTTGTCTGTCTATTTTTGCGTTCGTCAATCCAGACGATTTTTCGAAGACGATTTTTCGAAGACGATTTTTCAAAGACGATTTTTCAAAGACGATTTTTCAAAGACGATTTTTGGAAGTCAATTTTTCGAAGAAGATTTTTCGAAGAGAATTTGTCTTTCTGCAAGGAAAAATCGTCAAAAGTCCGTCTCGAAATTGACATTAGACGAACAACTGCCAGACGACTTGTCCGTGCAGACGATTTGTTCGTCCCACAGCGTAAAGAGGGCCAATCATTCAAGCAAACCACCATGAGAATCAACCGATAATCAAGCAAAAAAACCAACACACCAATCTCGTCCCCAGACAGTGAGTTCGTTGCTCTATCTCTACTCTCGGATACAAGTCGCTTTTCGGCAATTTGATTGGCTGTTCGAAAACAATAGCAAAGATAAATTATTTCTCGAAAGCTTCCTACTAATTCAAATAAAACAACATAATTTAGTTTAAGCAACGATCATTACAGTGTTACTGTATTGTTTGGAATCGAGGTTGCATAATTAGCGTTACCAAGCCAACCGCAAATCCATAATGCCTGCTAATCCGCCCTTATTTTGGGCGAATTTGTGCTATGTGTACCAGGTTGTTCATTCGGCTTCGTGATTTAGCGTATGACGTAAGAACACCCTGGGAACGAGGTTGAAACCAAACGTATGGGCTATTAAAAATACATTTATCAATAAGATTGCTTTGATAGTCAGGGAGCAGTATTTTTCAAATGTCGTGCGCTTTTTTCCTCACCTGGTAATAGTCCGTGGTGACTGGTGAGTTCACAATTAACTCTTTTTTGAGCACTTCAACATTCTTTAAGATTGTGCACCTATCAATGGAGGCAATCGACTGAATATTATAAATTTCTTACCTCTATTTACATGCGTCATCAAATAATGTTCCAGACCATCCCAACCACCTCCGATTCGAACAAGGACATGCTCATTCAGCATCTGTAAAGAGAAAATAAGAACTTCAAATAAACAACATTATTTGTTTCACATAATTATTCAAGATACTTTTTATAGCAAGGCGAGTCCTCAAATCACCAAAATTTAAGAAACTATAAGTACTGGAGACTAAAATTTGAAAAACTTGTCACCTCGTCTAGGCATAGTCAATGTGTTCTTCTGTTGACTATGGTCCAAGGAATCCGAACTTCAGCTCCAAAGCCAAAAATTTCGCCCCACTTGATTGAGCCCCCTTCTGAGAAAATCCAAAATTTAGCTCCCTTGACTAAATCTGTAGCCAAGTATCAGGAACAATAGAAAACTAATGTTGTTGTGCGTGTTGTACGTCGTTTTTATAAGTAAAACAGTAATTTCTTTAAAAATACGACTATGTACGAAGACGTGAGATTGTAACCACGTTTTGAGCTTCAAGCCTCGCTCAAACAATCCAACATTTCACCCAAAATTTCACCCAAAATCATGATGTATGACATGTTGGATCGTTTAACCACCATGTTGGGTCACCAAACATCGTCCTTTTCGATGTTGGATTAAATTTTGGGTGGAATGTTGGATGAAATGTTGGGCGAAATGTTGGATCGTTCGACCAGAGCTGAACTCTTAGCATCAGGTATAAAATATTAACTATTAACAGGTATTAACTCGGAGCTTAATATCAGGTATAAAGCTAATAGGAGAAGCGAGCGTAGAGCGATAAATTCGAAGGGAAATTTCGAATAATTGATAGAGATTAATAGAACGCCAACAGACTAAGAGAATAGTTAAGCTCCAAACGTTGTTACAATCTGAAGTCTTATGTTATTATAGGTCATATTTATTCATTTCCTAGTTGACAAATCCAAAAAGTGGCAAATCCAAGTTAGTGACATATTAGCGACGTTTCATTATAAAAGACATAACCGATATTAAATAAATAAAAAAAATATTATAGTGTAAGTGTGTTTAAAATTATGGTTTTTGAAACTTAAATAATAGGTATGAAACTGCCTAAGTACAATTTGTCATATAACACACGGGATCTCATCAAATCATTGGCTCGAAACACCAGTGACCGAAAACACGATATTAAATAAATTAGTTCAAAAAGTAACCCAAGAACTATTGGCTGACTATAACTTTCATAAAAAGACGAACATACCCTAACAAACATGACTCTTCCTAGAATGATATATTTGCCTTCTTTCAATCGTGTAATTTTCCCAACAAAGTATTCTTTGATCAGATTCAGCACCTAAAAAAAAGAAAAAACATCAATTCACATGTAGTAATAACGAAAAAAATCCACACAATATTACCTCCGCATGAAGATACCATCTTTAAATGCACTATTTCGCGGACCTCTGTTATAGGAAAGCTCAGGACAAGCTCTCAGAATAATAAAAGTAAGTTTATTTGCATTTAAATGTTGCTGTATCTTGAAGAATAATAATAATAATAATTCCAAATCCCCATTCCGGGGCAGTTACGTACAGTCATACATGCATTTACATAGTCTATTTATACGTAACACTGGATTGGATTAGGCTCAAAGGGTGGAATTGTGTCTAATTGTTTACACCCTTCTAATAAACTTCATTATTTCATTTGCGTATTTGACAAGGCGGTCATAATCATCTCTGTAGATATGCTCCATCCCTGATTTCTTTGTATGATTTTTGATAATATGTTCATAGGACTCTTGGCCAAGTCCACATGCACGGCATTTAATATTTTCAAAATTTCCCTTGAAGTTAATTTTTATTTTTTGCATACATATCTTAGTTCGCAAAATATCTCTTGACTGTTTTCCTTTAAGATAACTTTTTAATTTGCCAGTAAAATGCGTTAAGTATCGAAGTTTATTGTTACAACTAAGCTTATTTCGCTGATCAATCACTTTTTCATTGAATTTGTCAATTAGACGTTTTTCTACTTCTTTTCCCCACATATATTTTGATGTTTTAGTTATGTCATCCGTTGTAGTGGGTAGGTTTAGCCAAAGCAGATCTTTCTTTACCTCCTCCCACCAGCATAATCATAATCATAACCATGAAGAAGGGAGATTGTAAAAAATGGTGCTTGGTTTAGCTCTAACTTAGAAATCAACGAATTTTTGAGGCGGGATTTGTGGAGGATGGGAGAGTCGTTGCTCAAACAGACCTAGTAATATCTTAAAAGTTACGGTTCAGCCTTCTGCCTAATGGAAGAATCAGAACCTTTTCAGTAAGACTTGATTGAAGGAAGCTGGTCGCTATCTAGCTGGGTTCCATAACTACATCTATTCAATGTTTTGAATCTCCACATTCTAATGTTTGCTATTTTTTATTCCAAAAACTGTCATTGGGTAGAAAGAAACTAGGTTTAACATCGATAACATTCGTCGTGCATTAAAAACCTGTCAAAACATTTATTAAATTTAACTGAAATATAATTTTGGGAACCTTTTTATATCGATGTCGCGTAACTTTCACTCTTAGAAGCAACAAAATTTTGACAAAATCAGTTTTCTGAGTCGGCAATTTTCTGTTTTGGGTGACAGGGGGACACCACAAGCAAAAACGTGCATAAACCAGTAACGGCGGGGGGCTGGAAGATCCAACAACCTACTAAGACAGATCTCTCCTTGCAACTGTAAAGACAGAATTCAAATTATCGTTATTTAAAAAAATTGAAAACATGGAAGGAAAAGTTTTAGATCTCAATGCACGAAATACCAACATTTTCCCCGCTATGTGCGGTGCGTGCCTTTGAAAGAACTTCAAGCCTACCTTCTGCATTCCTACATTCCTATCTCTCGCTAAACCAACGAAAAGATTATACAGCCAATCGGCGAGCTTTTCTTGGCATTACGATAAATAAACATGTGCGTTGTTCGCAAGATTTCTTTGGATTTCATGTTCAATAATAGTTTGCTCTCACTTCTACCACACACACACTGGACTCTCACAAAATCCAAAACAAGCACAGCCTACAGATATCGAATTTGAATGAAATTTGAGTACCATGTCAAAGTTTACACCGTGCCCTATATTCAAAAACCAATATTTGAAAATAAATGAACAAGGAGATCACACGATCAATTCAGACATCTTGAGAGAAAAATGTTAAATCAAAACATAGGCTTTCTTGTGTATACTTTTGCAAAGAGAAGTAACAAAATGATATCCAAACATATCAAAATATTATCTCTGTTTTACAAAGAGGCTCCTTGGTGTCAATATAGAGATTATGATAATTGAAATCGATTTCACATTGAACTAACATGATATTTCGGCCTTTGAAGTTCCGGTACAAGGACACCTTTCGTTTTACCTTCTGCAAGACTATGATCGTTGCTGTGCAACTACCTTTTTCTAGACTGGCATGCATCTGTCTCCAGCATTGTTGAATTTAGGTTGCTATGGAGCAATTTAAACTAGTCTAGTTGCACTCTAAAATATTATTCTAATCAAAAATCGACAGCTTGATTGATATTTCATCTAAGAACTATGATTTGTTGTTTTACAGTCTTCAGCTGTTCGATTTAAGTTGCTGGAGCGATTTGAAACAAGTCTTCTGGAACTCTTGTAGCACTTTAAAATAACATTTTAATCAAAAATGGACAACTTGATATTTTATCTAAAAACTATGGTTTGTTGCTTTACCACCCCTTTACCATCTTCAGTCTAGATTTCAAATGCTTTACAGGAAAATCTACCGAAAAATTTCGAGTTAAATGAAATTGTATACCATGAACGTCAGTCACGTAGGACATTTCATTTTTTCATCTCCAATACGTTATTTCCATTTAAAATGGTGCAAACTCACTGAATAGACAACACTTTGAATATGAAATTAAAAAAGCTACCCTCTTGGGCTTCACGTAGGATATCTTTAGATTTACCATAAGCAAGTGTCTTCAATTTTTCAGGAGATCACGATTTCAATATTTATGCCTATATTGTTGCAACCCTGTGCAAAGGTACGTTGTAGGCCTACCATTGTGCTCTGTGTAAGGGTACCTGTTTAAAGTTCAATTCATTCAAAGATGAATACAGCTAATCATAGGATTAACAAGAACTTAACTCCTTAAGTCTTGAGCAACTGGGGCAACAGGGGGCTAAACCACAACATCCCCTTTGCTGAGCAATTTCCATATAGCATTTCTACACATCTGTTTGGCAGATATATTTATAAACAAAACACCAGCTAAACAAACGAAATCAAAACTTGCAAATCACAAACCCCTGAATGTGTTAAATTAAAAATTCATGGATTTTTATCAAGCAAGTATTCACATATTGTAATCTAGCAGTGACCAAGTACCTGCAGAGATGTGGATGAATTAATCAGCATGAATCGAAGACTAAGAAAGATCAATCCCCTACCTTCTCATCCAGGGCTGATTGTGGTTTTGTCACATTGTCTGTATGATCAATTCCATTGTCTTTCTTCCCCAGGGACTTTTCCTTCTCTTTGTTTTCCTTGTCCTCTGGGTTAGCTTTTGATCCTGAATTTGTTTTATCACTAGAATTAAGCTTGATATTTATATCATTTTGTTCTTTCTCTGGTCCTTTAATTATAATTTCAATTTTTACACTATGTCTGTTTTGACTATTGATATCATTTTCAGTCTCAACTCCGGAATCAACAGAGCTCGGACTACTACATGCTTCTTGTCTTTCTTCTTGCTCAATTTCGTTTTCAAGAATAATAAGTCTTGGTGGCTGCACCCCATATTTTGCAGCTCTTCTAGCAACTTCCATCAAACATATTACAACTTCTCTTGCCCCATCCCTTAAATCTTCAGTTTGCACTACATCGTTTGACTCAAATAATATAACTTCAGGAACAGAGAGTCTCCGACACCATAATAAAAATTCTGTGACATTTTCTCTGGCCCTAAATTGACCAAGTTGCCCCCTAGTTTTACTTCTTGGATGATACTTGATATTAGATTCCACAACTTCAATCTTACGTTCTTTTCCATATTTTACAATAAATTCTTGAATCAAATTAGCAAGTTTGCAAAGAAGCACCCCATCTTCTAAAGCAAAAAAGAAGAACTCTGGGGCAATTATTTCTTCAGGGAATAGTCCAGCTAACCACTCTGCTTCATCCTCGATCATAGCAAATAATAACTCGTTCTCTTTCTCCCATCTTCGAACTGAGCTCCAGCTCCTTGATTTTAGTCTGAAAGAAGATACATACATATACATTATCACCTTTACCTCTGAAAGAACTCTATAAGTATAAATATAATCATTGAGTTTTACACAAATTTATAAATAATTTCACTTCAATATTGCTGATTTCTGTCAGCACATCTTCTTGTACTTCACTTTGATGAGTCAAAACAAAGCCACAAAATCTAACACTATCTCATCCTACCTTATATACGAAAAATTCCAGCTAAGCCTGCATATAAGCTGCTTTTGGTCTTTTTACAATTGAATTACCTAAAAGCCATTCTTAACCCAATTCTTTGCTTGAGAATAAAAACTTGTACAGCGTGCAAATTCCTTTTGACTAATTAACAAATCAATCCTGAATTTTATACTGGTATTCTCTGACTGATGACTTTTTAAAGCTTGAAATCTGACTTAGACTGAGACCTCTGGCAGTCGTTTGCATTCATAATCATTTGAATGAGTTTTGTAGGTAACAGTTTTAAAACAGAGGGGGGAGGTATACATAGACATTTTACAGCATTTTCTATGACAACTGATTTTTAGATGAATTAACACCACCAGAAGGGCAACAAGCAAAACTGATTTAAAGCATATTTTGGGGGGGTGGGGTTTTGATATCCTGGGTTTACGAGCCTCAACAAAATCATAATGAGTTTTTGTTGAGGCTCTGGGACCCAGGGTAGGCTTTTTAACACTTGACACGTTTTAGCAATATGATCTCAGTCAAAAAGCTGTGCCTTCAAAAATGGAGCTTCAGGTTTTTGATTGTTTTTGGAGTGCTTCTGGGTTTGTGAGATTTGCAAACTTTCGCCTGGTTTACAGATTCTGATACCCCAAAACCCCCATCCCCTTATTTCTTTCAAGAAATTTTTTTCTGGAACAAATTTTCTTGGAAACAGATAAAATATCCAGTGATTATGTCTTGACATTGACAGAAATCATTTCTGGTGTTGAATGTTTCCTTGTTCTGATTCTTTTCTTTGTTTCCTTGTCAGAAGTTGAGGGTGTCATGGGTGTAGGTAGTAAACAAGGCAACTTGAATCCACTTGCAAATAACGCTACGTGATCTTCGATCTGAATTTTAAAATCATGGTTTTCACGTGAAGATTTTGGGAAGGACGCTTTGGGAAGCAGCTGAGGTTTTCTTATCCACAAAACCGCTTTGTTGAAACTTTCTAACCCGCTAATAATACAACAAGCCCGCCAAAATTCAACTCTGAGATCACGAAGGACGTTTTTTGCTCGTAAATATTGATCACAGAAAGTAAACTTGCTACTATGACTTCATGTGAACAAGCCAAAATAGTTCAATTAAATATAAGTCTTGAATTTCATTACATCATTACATATGCATTAAATTCAATCACATGATAAAATCTTATTACCTTTTTAATCCGCTATGACGATTTTCTTCGGAAATAGGCCGAATCGTCGGCCTCTCCACTGTCGAAACAACTTCCCTTCGTCTTCTCGGCGAAACTGAGCCAAAAGTTCTTGGAAGAAATGGCCGATCTGTATTCATAATGTCTCATAACTATGTTTGTGTGTTTTTACTTTAATCTTGTCACTTTGATCGCATTTATTGACCTTTTAATTCAGAGGCCTCATTTGCCCGGCCATCTCTTCCGCATGATTAGGCCATGATAGTACATGTGTTGCCCCGCAACGGCCACTTGAGGGATGAAATTTCCAACTGTTCACGATTTTCGAACGCTATGTAAACAAACAAAAACTTTTCTCGGAAAAACACAGTTGATTTGTTTAGTCTGTGTAGATACGATTCCAGTCTTATGAGTTTATCATAGGAGAAATGATAAAATATTGCCACTGATATGAGATATTTTTTCCCAGTAATACTGCAAAAGTTTTCGAGGCACACTCCGGAACTCTACTCGTCTTATGTTGTCACTTTGTCAAAAATAACCTTTGCCTTTGAGATAACAAATTTACTGTAATCCCTATTCTTTGCTTGCTGCTCTTTCGTAAAGTGAAACCAGGAATCTCCTTTTCTTCTGAAAGCTACTGTACCTCTGTTTATTCGCACTGAACTGTCGACTCTTTTCTCAGTTGAAATTTTATGCAGTTTCTTGGAACAACGCTGTCAGTGAAATTTGAAACTCTTTCTTCACTGTAACCACGGCGAATTCTCTTTTTGAGCTTCCATACTCAAAATTTAGTAAAATTTTGCATCATTTCCGTTAAATCGTGTTAAAACTATCCACAATCTCTACCAAATAAATAAAAGATGTACTCTACTTCGGCTTATTTGTTGCGTTTATTTGACCAGCTTGCCAGAACTTGTAAGCACAGTAAAATGACAGTTAAATCGTCAAATCATCACCTTTGCATTCTTACTGTTTGTTTACACCAGAACTAGAAACGTCCATCTATTTCCGTACAATAAATCAATACCTAAATAGCTTATTGACCCATGCCTGTTCGAGTTAGAGACATTTTGCACCCCACTACCTATTGTCTTCTGGTTACATTAGAGAATCGAAACGACTGTCTAGTCATTATGGTGTAATTAGGAATCTTGATGAGTAATAAAAGCACAGAATAAAAAAAGTGTAAGGTCTAATTAAGAACTTTATTACGTCATGAGAAAACGGGGGTGTAATCAAAATTAACTGGCTTTGTCGACGACGTCATAAACTTTTGTTAAAATCAGTACTGCGTTCCTTCTTCCGTATGATATTTAAATATTTCTCTTCTCGAAACCGATTAATCGTCATAAACAAAACCATACCTGTAAATTATTATTATGGCGTAGCTTTCATTATTTGTAAGCGTACAAATGTTGAATATTTTGTCTAGATTTTCATAAGCTGATCTTTACCATTCTTTTCTCCACGTTACCCTGGGTAGCAGAGTTTCAACATGATTTTGTTTGTTTGTAGACACTGGTTTTATTGTTGTTATTGATCAAACTGAAAATTTGACGTATATCCTAAATCGTAAATTGAAATGTTATTATTTTGTCCAGAAGAGTTCTGTTTAGTTCTCCCTAAATGTGAATTTTATCTGCCTTTTATAAAGTTTGCTCGTTTAGCCAGGGTTTTGTATGTTTGCCGAAGGTAAGGACAATAAACTCAAGTTAAGCTCAACCAACTACTCACTTACAATATCTAATACGTACAATTTATTAGTACTCTTAGAGATGCAACAACACTCATTTTGACAATTTCACTGAACAGTGAACATTTAAATTACAATACACGAGAAAGGGAATTTCTTGAATGAATGATTCGAGGCAGCTCCAAAACAACTGAAATAGATAGTACCCAGACTCATGACCTCTTTTACCAACCCATTTTCGCATGCAGCACGAGTGAGTTAGCTATCCATGTTTAGTGGTAGATCTTTTGGATCTTTTACAGCTTGCCTTATTTACATTTGCAACTTGAATAATCTGTCGTAGAAATGTCGTTGTCTGCAATAAACCTTTTAGCTATTTAACAGAGTCTGAATCGAACGATATTTTTTATACATTTCATAGAATTTTTGAATGTGAACAAAAATGATAGAAGCTCTAACGCCACTCAATCGAACACTTCGTATAAAAATGTGTAAAAATATCGCTTGATCCAGACTCTTTTTTTAGAATAGCTAAAAGGTCACTTTGTATGAATCAGCTTCGCAGTCGAAAGCAACGGATTCTATTTTAATACCATTGTTACTCGAACTATGATTCTTCTATGTTCTCTTTTAATTACGATCGAATTACGTTAATACAATAGATACTTGTTACTGTACAAAAGTACATCACCTCTTTCACAACAGGATGGAATAGAGTCATTAATTGTACCAGATTTCTACCGGGTGAGTATAAAAAACTTGCACCTTTTGGAAATCATAGAATATAAGCTATTACAGCGATCTCGAAGGTTCTTGCTTTAAAGGGGTCTGGTTGCAAAGGCCCCTTTAAACTGGTCAGAGTATGCAATAACTTTGTGTTGCAATGCAAAGAAATGCAAAGTTTATAAACTAAGAAAATAGAGCCTTGAACTCAAAGCAATCCATTCATTATTCACCTTCCATGACAAAACACATGGTAAAGGCTGGCTAGGAGGTAAAAAAACTGACTAGCCTTTTCCTTAGGCCTAAAGAAAGCGTTATAAATAAACATGTGACATTCTAGTTGCTATTTCGACACACAAATAACGGCATAGATATCTGAGCATAGCTTCTAAATCTAAGTAAGGCTTTTATCGACAGATGAAAGCAAGAATTTTTCAGATCAGTCTATTAGATTCATTTCTACATTTTTCCAAAAGGTGCAAGTAATTTTTAACTCACCCAGTAATTAAAGAATTCAAAATCTGATGAGCAGTTTAAAGAATCCCAACTAATCATGTTCTCAAGAACTTTAGGATACGAAGGCTTGACTTGTTCCTAACAAGCAACGATGCATTGACATTCCAAGACAATTTGAGTTAATAAGGGGAGCTGTTTGACACTACTTCAAGCAATGCTGTAAAACGTTTGAATTTGGAAAAGACGCACTCATGGATGATGGTCTTGGGTGGCCGTAAATATATAATCTAAGGATTTATTAAGTAAGACAATATTAGAATATAAAAAGAAAAATTGGTCGATTTTAATATTGAATATAAATTCACCATCCCAACTTTCTTGTGCTTAATTTTGAAAGTTTAAAAATTGAAACCCAAATTTTTGAAGCATTTTTTGACCTAAGCTAACTGAAAACAAAATATTTTGCAAGTTTAGTTGAGTATTAGGTGTATGATGGATTTGAGTCGCAGTTTCAGCGTCCCTAAATTTGGTTCCATTGGGATAATTATAAATCATCTAATCAGTCTGCTACCATCAGGATGATCCATAAACATTTCTCCAATTAGATGAATAAGGAGCAGCGAAAATATAAGTTTAATTTCTTTCAAACACAATTAATCACTTTTAAGACAGGATCCTTTTCAGCTATTTTGAAATTCACAGATGAACACTTTTGCAAAACAGTTTGGAACACGCAATTTAAAGAAACTCTCTAAAACGAGGGAAAAAACCGGTCGACTTAACCATATCAATTACAAATTATTCTGGAGTTACATTATCGCAAAAAAGGAAAAAAGGGCGGCTTATACCACAGGAGGCCCAATCGCGTATTAATGTTTAGATCTGATCTCTACTCATTGACTCTTCCTGCCGCTTGCCGCTATGAAAGCATAGGCTATTCAGTTCAATACAACTGGTCTGTTGCTGTTGTTGTACTGCAATAACGCAACATTATTGCTTGTGTATTATATTGTTTACAGTAGTACAGTACAGTAACAGTAGTAATAAAAATTACTAAGAACTTTCCCTTCTCCTTTTCCTCCGCTTTCTCCTTCTCCCTGCCCCCGCAGCAACTTTTACCATAATCGACTGAGGAAAGAAAGTAAGACTTGGCAAGTCCAAAGAAACAATGCTGTGTCTCAGTGTTTTCTTTGTTCTATTTATAGGCAAATAGTCACAAAATATTAATAATAGTTGTTTTTATTACTACTGTTACTGTACTGTACTACTGTATACAAAACAATACACAAGCAATAATGTTGCGTTATTGCAGTACAGCAACAGAATAGTTGTATTGAACTGAATAGCATATGGTTTCATAGCGGCAAGCGGCAGGAAGAGTCCATGAGTAGAGATCAGATCAAAACATTAATACGCGATTGGGCATCCTGTGCTTATACACGGGTTTTTACAGCACGATGATATACAAACCGGGCTAATTTTCATGAGTCACCTAATATCACAAATATAGCAGCTTCTCAAACAAACGTACATTAGCTACTCTTTTAAAGGCTCTTGTTCAACCAACAGCCTTTGCGCGTATATTTCTATTGAAGCAGCCATTTTCGTAGACCACTAAAATGTTCATTTTCATAAAACAGAGCTCGCAAAGGACCATGGTTGGATAAGAGCCGTTAAGCTACATAGCCAGGTGAGTTGCAAAAGCAAGCAAATATTGTTAATAGCAGCACAACAATGAAGAAATAGAGAAGACAATGATCAATTGTCATGGCAACAATTCGCCATTCGCTCTTAACCTGTGCGTCTTCGTCATCCCCGCGAATCTTTTCCACGATGACATCTAACTTCTTGGAGATTGCCTCAAGTTCACCATAACGGGAAGATGACCGCTCGTTTGTGTGAAAAGCATGCTTACACCGACTGTTTTCATTTCGAGACTGGATATTTGAATTCTTGTGAGGCATTGTATTTCGTATCCATACCTAGAATAAAGAAAAGAATCAAAGTTTGCAAAACAAAACTATGTTCATTGAATATGACTTTCTTTCGTTATACAATTCGCAGCGATAAAATATTTTTTTACAACGGAAACACAGATTTGCCAAATTCGTTTCATTAAATCAAACTATGCAGTTTTAAAATTGAGGCCAATTTTGATTAGATCTTGTTTCTGTAAGGCTTGAAAATGATCAGAAATGCTCCGAAACCTCGATGGCTAACTCACTTGTCGTGCATGCGAAAAGGTATGGTTAACAGAAAACATGACTTATGTCACAATTGAAAGGGCAAGTCTGAACTCCTGCAACTGGAAATATTTATTTAAGCCAGGACTTGAACGGTGGGTATTGCAATTTCATCCTGGTGAAGGATTTGTTGTTTTAAATCAAATGTACCGTTTTTCTAGTATTACATTTAAGGAGTGAATATATTTTTGGTGTAAACTTTGGTTTTTCAACGCTTAACGTTTGCGCAGATTGTGACACTTGACTCTAAAGATAGAATGTATACGATATTGCACACCTTTTTGTGCATTCTTGGAGCCTTTCCAATTCTTGGGATTTTAGAAATACATACCTGGAGATCTTTATTGTCTTCCTCCTTCGCAGAAGCAGATCCTTCTGATATACTACTTTTCCTTTGAAAAGGAAGCATGGGCACATAGTCTTCCGCATCATTCTGTCCAGTCTCTTCGGCTCTACGAATCTTCACCTTGTACGCCAGCCAGTTCAAGATATATTTCCTCATCCACCATTTCATTGGGGGATCTTCCGGTTCTTTGTGGTACAAGCGCATGACGTAACAAAGCACGATGATCATGACAACCATTTCGACCATGGCGGCACTGAAGAATACCCCTACTAGGGGAATCACCTCACTTGTTGCTGGGATGATGTCAGCCACGACCAGCATGAAGACTGTCATTGCCAACAGAAGTGTGATTGCAAGGGATATTCGCTCACCTGTAAAAGTGACAAAATTATAGTTTAGAACTAAGGATCATTTTTAAGTAACAATTAATAGGTTAATAGTGGTACAACGTAACTTAAAGACCTGATGAAGAGTTAAAGGGAATAACCTGAGTTAAAAGATGAGATCTCATAGATTTATAAATAGCCTATTGTATTTGATAATCCAGCAAGTGGGCAAAGAAAGCAAAGCCAAAGAAAACAATGGCGTGTTTTGGTTTTTCTTTATCCTATTTATAGACGGGCGCCTTATAGCTCAGTTCACTCACTTTAAGCTCGAAACGTTGTGTATTATCACTATTCTAGTACATTGTCGTAATTTTAAATAATTATCAGTTTACATAACTTAAAGACCCATTGCTAACCATGATCCTTCCTGGCGCCAAAGCCGACTTTCGTATTATCTGAAAGTCGTTTTTGGCCTAGATTCTCTTTGTCTTGCTTTTCATTCGGCGCACAAAGGATCATGGTTAGCAGTGGGTCTTTAACTAAGGCATCTTTTTCTGAAAAATTGATCCGTTTTAAAGTCATTGGTGATTTTGTTTGGAAGATCTTTCTGGGACAGCTTGACAATCACACTAAATTTCGAACAAATTTTGTCAAGTTCAAAACATCGGCAGCAAGCTAGACTTGCCCCAAGTCTATTTCATGAAGTCTGTCTGACGGATCCCTTTCCCATAGTTCCCGGATCCGCTAATCCAGCATTCCGTAAAGGAACAATGTAAAGGATCTCCCCTTTGTTTCACTACGGAATGTTGAAATGGCGGATCCAGGAACGATGGGAAAGGAATCGGTCAGACGGACTTCATGAAATAGACTTGGGGCAAGTCTAGCAGCAAGCAAGACCACCTCCTAAACAGGACAAAAAATTACAACATTAGTGTTTCCTGCGTGTATCTAAAGCAGAACACTAGACAACAGTTGCTCGCATTTTCTGGCCCCTTTTCAGGCTTTTCAGACGCAGCTTCAAGCAAAAGTACCTATAACATTCCGTCAACCGATAAGTCTTAAAGTAATTCATTTATTGTAAACTGGATGTCCCATAAAAACATTCCTGCATCTCCAGAGTAGCTGTGAAGTAGCTGTAATTCATATATTTTATATTTACTTGATTCTTAAAGGATCGGCTTCAACATAGATTTGATACCTGCTTCGCTTTAATGTCCCCCTTGACCAGATTTGGATGGGAACGTGCCACTCAAGTTTCAAAACCATACCCGTTCCTTATACCAATTTCTCAAAATGTATACCCGAATTTATACCAACATTTCAAAAAATTGCCTATTAGTTCTTTATACCAAAATCACAAAATTGGATACCGTTCTTTATAAAGGCCAGTTTCCACTCAGTGGAATTCTCCGAGCGGGCAGAAATTCTATTGTTTACAACAGAAAATGTTGCGTTGAAATTGAATAGAAATGTAAGGCTGAATGACTTTTGACTGTGTAAATCCCGCCCGTTTGTAAGATTCCACTAACTGGAAATCAGCCTTAACAAAATCGTGCAAATCAATACCGTTCTTTATACCAAAATTGTGAAAACGATACCCTTCCCGATGGCACGTCCCCAGTACCCAAAATACACATAGTGCCCCCCCCCAGTTTAATGTATTAGCTCTTTGCAAAGATCCAGCCAAATCAAAAATGCAAAGTTATCATTCCTTAAAAACCAGAGAATGCGCTATTCTGCAGTTGACAGAATCAAACATAAATTGCAAAATAGTTTCGAGACTGCCATTTTGACAGACCGAAATATAAAAAATTACACTACCTGAATCTGCAGGAAGTAGGAAAGCCAGCATCGTTAGCATGCCAATAATCGTCATGGGAAATATCAAATTACAGAGGTAGAACAACGATCGTCTTTTGACTATGACAGTGTAGGTCACATCAAGAAATGGCTCTACGCAACATTGGTAGACTAGTGTGTTCTCTACTGCTGGGATTCCAACGAGGGCCCATTCTGCATTTGGTAAATATGTTGCTAGAAGAAAAATAGAAAATGGTTGAAAAGGAATTATTAGATTAAATTCAATCCATGAGTGACAGAATACCTAGTGTGTATCAATGCAAAATTACACGTATTTTTTATATAAGAAACTAAAAATTTGAGCCAGTACTGAAAGTTTCTTAAAATTATCAGATTTTCAGTACTCGGAGTTTCTTACGAGTTTCTTACGACTTCCATTACAATCTTCATGTTTACTTCCTGTGCCCTCGTGAACACTTCAAAATTCAAAACGAAGTTTTTTGAAGCCTTTCCGATGTTTAGACATTACTCAAGTGCCTTCCAAGTTATATGATACAGGAAACAAGTGAAAATAAGGTAAAAATATGCTAAGGATTTCCTTGACTAAAATGAATAGTTTCTTAACTAATTTTTTCCCAGTACTAGAGTTTCTTAATCTTTTGGCGATCTGAGAGTTGAGTTCCTTATAAGCAGTTTCTGATAAAAAAAAATACGTGTATCAATCTACTTCTTGCTTAAAATTTACATAGCTCATGAAAAGACCCTATCTCAGGTTTTGCAGGAGTGAATAATGTTCAGAGACCATTTGGTCCTAGACGTAATGCCACTAATAAAACATTGTACATCTTTGTGCATAGTCAAATTTTAGTGACTTTTTGAACAGCAATATATCCTTTTATTCAGAACCATTTTTATACGAACGTTCAGGCTGAAAGTCTGCCTAAATTTAAGAATATCATTAGAACATCCTCAAGGCTAAAACACAAAATTAAAAATTACAGGTTGTTTACTCGAAAATTGTTTGACACTGTACAATAACAGTGGATGTTTTGGCTTTCTTTTGAGTGCGAATTATGTTATAACATGTTTTGAGATCTTACTAAGTAATTTGGAAGCCCTTCTAACAAAACTATATTGGCTTTACANTATAATATAATATAATATAATATAATATAATATAATATAATATAATATAATATAATATAATATAATATGATATGATATGATATGATATGATATAATATAATATAATATAATAATATTAAGCCTTTTAGTCTTGGGTATACAATAAGGCTGCGTATTTAGAAATAACAAGTAAGAACATGCTTCGACGAAGATCATCAAAACACGTAAGAAGACTCGAGGATCCTCGAAAAATCGACGTTCTTATAAGGAAAAAGGAGTGTACATCATCCCAGTATTGCATAGAAAACGATGTTAACTTCTTTACTCACACAAATCGGCAGATTTAGCCTCACTACGAAGATTCAATCTGTACCCATCGTATGTCCAACTTCCAAATTTCAATTTGCACTCTTGCTCATCAAAGGGGAAGTATTTCACATTAATGCGACATTTGCTTTTCAAGATGATTGGTGCAAGCCATTTTGCTTCTCCGTTGTATTTGAGTTGAACACGTGTGTTTAGACGGTCTAAATTACCACCAAAGCTCTTGTCCTCGTCAGCACTAAAACAATAACAATGCAAAATTATACCGGGTGAGTCAAAAAAAAAGTTTTGGCGTTTGAAAAATTTAACGAATCTTGGTTTTTTCTCTTCGAGGGGTTGCATCAAAGATCAAATTAAACTTTGGGATATTTAAGCATAGGGCTCAAATCTTTCAATTCTTTAAGAAGGTGGGTGTAAAATTCTATTACATTTTTCTTTGAATTGAATGGCTTGGGAGGATCTTGGGGTACTTTGCTGTAAATCTGCCGTGGAAATTTTTTGATATCTTGATTATTTTCAAAATGGCAGCGTTTATATTCTTTGGAAAGAATTCATAGGAAATTTTGAAAAATTTAAAATAATCGTAAATCCTAAATCAAACCATTGTTTTAGGCACGTTGTTTTAGGCACGTTTATCTTTTGCAGTTTGTTTGGTAGATTCACCCAAGCCACCAAAAAGTGACCGTTGAAAGTCCAATCATATCTGATCAATCGTAAAAGATATGAATGTTTAGTTTGCTCATATGTGAAATACAAGAATTTATCTTCAAAATAACGCTTACATTTTTGAAATAAAAGATGAATTTTTGTGTGATATTGCCTATCACACAAAGGTGTTGTGGCGCAGTGGTGTAATCCTCTGACTTTGCAGCCAGAACAGTTAGGCGGACAGGGTTCGATCCCAGGTAGAACCCCACTACTTGAGCGTCATGACAAGGGGTCGCGGACTCGATTAGGTCTTCTCTACTTCTGCGATCCCAGCGCTTGGCGCTAAAAAACGCAACTTCACCTTCACCTATCAAAAAACTGCAAAATCACCGTTTCGACCGAAATTTGGAGCCCCTTTAAGCTGAAAATGGAGTTAAAATTGTTCAAATTGATTGGATGGTTTTGCTGTACAATTTTTCAAACAGTGGATACATTTTTTTTTAAACCAACCAGAGTCTCCTACAGCAAGAAATATGAAAACAAGCAAACAGTGGCGGACACTAGGGGGACGGGGGGTGCGGTCGCCCCCCCCAATGTTGGGTAAAATAAAGTCCTCTTGTTTGAAAACAATATAAATAAGCAATGCTTTTTAACTGAAACAATAGCTTCGCCCCCCCCCCACTATTTGGCAAAGTGTCCGCCACTGCAAGCAAACTTACTTGTTATACAAAACGATGTCAGGCAACCAAACCTTGCTTGGTGGCACATTTATGGCTGTGATGTTATTGTAGTCTCGTGGATTCCATGTAAGGATTGGATTTACCCAAATCTGCAACAAATAACACGAAGAAACGTTAAATATTTACACAGAAAAACGAAAAGAAAATAAAGTTTAAGAGAAAAGTAAAATTGCCTCTCGTCTTGAATATAGAGTGTTTCAATGACAATTTATTGGATAAAAGAAGCATTATTCTGAGTACTGCCATTTACTTTTTTCGTTTTCCAATCCAAAAACCCAAATTTGGAAGTATTTTACCATCGATGCTTTCATCTCGATACCCTGGGTACCCTGGGTACCAGACTCAAGAGTCTGATACCCAGGGTATCATCTCGATAACCTAGGCCCGTTATCGTCTCAACTTACAGTTAGACGATAAGACAGAAATCAATTACAGAAATGAATTTTGTCCTCTTAAATATCACAAAAAAATATTGAAACATCTTCGGACAGATTTTTAGATTAATCAGTCTTTCTGAAAGCTATGCAAAAGTTTTAAACAATTAGATCTCGTCCATTCCTTAGAGTTGCAATCTCCTCCTTTTTGGACTGTTTGCGAATTGCATAGGTAATCGATCTGGATGAAAAGCAACCTATAATTACATGAGGGGTGAATCACTCTCTAGAAATCCCGTACACTTTTAGCGGAAACCCTTCTGTTGTCCCAAGAAATCCTGAAATCCTGAATCCGTAAAATCCTGTAGAAATCTGTTTTTTCTCAAAGAAATCTCGTACTCTTTTGAGGTAGTGATACACTCCTCGACTGTAACCAACAACGTCTTAATGCTTCTTCCCAAGATCTACCATGGCAAACGTGCCATCCTACGTGTCAGATGTTTCTCGATGCAGCACAGCTAAACATAGGGACACACGAACATAGAGACTTGGCGATTCACAAACCATGAATAAGGAAAAACCAACTAACCTGTCTTATCCTCGCACTTATCGTCAACAGTTGATTTTTCTCGTGCTGTAGAAGAAAGCAATTTTAAATATGAGCGTTTGTACGACATCTACAAGATACCCACTAGTCATGACTAGTTAAAGTGGAACGCTTCTGTAGGGATGGGAAGGAGCCATTTTTTTTATTTTTTTATAAACCAATTCAATTACATTACAAATATTGTACCCTACTTTACGCTAAAAGAAAACTACTCTACAGTGAATACAATAGACGACTGCACTAAAGATGACACAGCTGGAAACTTTTACCATGCTCCCAAATGCATCTCGCAATGAAAGAGAAAGGTCACCCACCAATGAATCAGGGATTCGTTTTTGGCAGTATCGGGATTAGGGTTGAGAGAACGCAAGGAATCTAGTAAAATTTCCCGCCTCATCTCTAGAGCAGTCGACAATTACAATCTAATAAAAAACCTCACAAAAAAGAATATATTACACTATAATTAAGAATAACAACAGCTTTACGACAAAGAACAAGACCAGACGATACCACAAAGTTAGTTCCTCTGGCTAAAAAATAACCACGCNAGAGAACGCAAGGAAGATGTAAAATTCCCCTGCCTCATCTCTAGAGCAGTCGACAATTACAATCTAATAAAAAAAAAAAACCTCACAGAAAAGAATATATTTCACTATAATTAAGAATAACAACAAATTTACGACAAAGAACAAGACGAGACGATACCACAAAGGGTGTGCAAAGGAACCATTTGGGGGATTGAAAAGAGCATTGCTAACCATTTACCAATTGCTCCAGAAAATTAAAGGTAATGTGTACATACAAGTAGGCCTCTCAGAGCAAGGCATGTGATCAATTAAAATTTCTTGTCAATCACGCATTACAGCAATTTTCTCTATTCATGTGATCAGTTTGAATAGCAACCAATCATTTGCCGAGAATTTGATGGATGTTGACAGGTTGGGTATACGCTGGCCTTATATATGGACACATTACCTTTAAGCTTTGCATAGATCCGAAGACTATTTCAAATGTAGCAGGCATGCTAATTTGCTAACTCATCACGTGCACCTAATATCATGTGCACTCAGTGACATTAGTTTTCACGTGTAATTCCCTATTTGGTTGATTGGAACAATTGTTTTTAGCAGAGAATTTAGCATTAAAGTTATACTGTAACAGATAGATTGTTTGCCTGAAAATAATCACAACTTTGCAGAAAATGATTCCATTTCTAGTCATTGAACAAATCTATTTCAAGGAAGTCTTAAGACATGTAAATTAACAACGATCATTTTTCGAACAAAGTCGCCCTTAGTTAAACTCACTACACTCGTCGTAGTTTTGCTCTCGCCTGCACTGAGGCGACAAAACAAGATCAATCCAATTCAATATACAGCGTTAGAGCGTTAGATACTTACAACATCAATGATCTGACTGACGGTCAATCCAAGATTCACTGTGACACTTTGATTATCAATTTTAACAGGCCTGGCCTCTTTCTTGTAACCATCAAATAACTTTTGTAAAAGACTTTCTTCCGCAAAACTTGCTTCTGAACCTACAAGGGAAAGTAACCTATTATGTTATACTGTGTATTCAAAAGAAGTTCGATGGTTTTAACCGCTACTCCAGTGGAAGGCCCGGAAGAGGTAAAATGGAATTTGGGATTTGCGTAAAAGGGCACTCTGAGAATGGGATTTTTGTGTTGGGACTGGGATTTGATTAACTGGGACTACAATAATAGACTGCAATAGGATATGATCACATACCGCATATCAACAAAACATTCTGGAATTTTTCGCAAAATATTCCTGGGAAACTAAAATGGGATTGAGGATCCCTTTCAGAACCCTTAATGCCCCGTTTATACGATACCGGAATCACGTCATATCGGATTCGTTTCATACCAGATAGGCGTTCTGTTTACACGATCACGACCCAATCCGATAAGCTTTCGCTCCGCTTTTGCAGAGTGAAATCATTCCGCTGGAAAGTGGTATGAAACCAATCCGGTACGTATCGGATTGGGTAAAGAACCCGTGTAAACGCAAGAATGCGGTATCAACTCGCTCCGCAACCTCAGTTACACACTCTGTAGCCTCGACCCCGTATTTGGCGCGCTTATTTCGAGAATTTGTGGCTTGATGATCAAACGCAGAGGCTCTGAAACAAAGCATTGTACCCCGCAGTGTGGAATAACAGTTCTCGTTTAAACCGGACCCTTATCTGGTATGAAACCAATCCGATATAGCACAGCGAATCCGATAAGAAGTGAATCCGGTATCGAGTAAACGGAGCCTAAAAGAATCCATAAAACATGTGTGAGTCAGGTTGATTTGCCCATTAATTTAAGAACTATTTCCAGTTTTCAAAGCAAACAGATATTTGCCGCTATTACAAAACCCATTGATAAAGGGATATTTTGTGGTTTAAAGTCCCTCGGTCAGCATAAGAATCAATCATTGTACTTTTGAGAGCCTCGGCAGCGATCGCCCTTTCCTGTTAAGCAAACCAAAGCACAGTTAATGTGAAACTATGTAGATTTTGAGATCATTAACTTCTTGTGCATCTTTGTTAGCCTGCATGCAGCCTGGCTGAGGAGTGTTGAGGCTGAACGCAGGCTAATCTTTGTTAACAAAAGAGTGAACCGAGGAGTCAGGAACTTCAGACTTCATGAAAAGTCAATCTCTTAAAACTCATTCATTGAGTGAAATCCTCTTGATCACGAAACAATGACATTACACGCATTTATTCTACCGTAATAGAGACCGTTATAAGGAACTGCAGGCCAATCGTTTACAATTAGGAAATTGTGATACTTTGCTTGAAAATAGTTAAAAAACCTCTTTAAAGTATAAAGAAACGGGGTCACAGGTTCGATTCCCGTTCGGGTCGTCCTTATTGCTGAAATGTTTCTTCTTCATGAGCCTTAGTTGCGCTATGTGACCATCAGGGACACAAGGGATGCGTACAAATAATCTATATACATTGGCACAAGCCTTACGAAAACAACTGCAACACTTGCGGTTGTTGTTCTTTTTACGCACTGTGATTGGCTGAATTCATGGAGCCAATCATGATTTGTGCCTAAGTTGTATTAGCACCACCGCAGAAACCCTACGAAAATAACAGCAAAACATAGGCCAGGCATCTGCGCAGATTTTATTGAACACCTCTTTTTAAAGGAGCACACGGATGGACCACATGCAAAAGTGGAAGTTACATGTCGCGTGGAAATCCAATTCAATTAGGCACAGGAAGCTAAAGCAAAGCTTCCACCAGGAAGCGGTGACCAGACGGCAGTGAACAAGACGCAACGGAGGGAGACAAAATATCACAAGCCATCATAGAGACTTATTCAAGTATTCTACCATCCAGATGAGCCACATACCAGGCAGGTATAGCAATGCTCGACAGTTTTCTGCACTGCTCGTAGCTTTGGCTATGTGGCTAGGCCCATCACGAACGTGAGCAAGAAAAGCGGGAAAACACATTGAAGTCTAATCACATGACCCATCTGTGTGCGCATTTACGGTCATTCGTTCGCTACTATATACTCCAAGAAATTCTTGCACAACCAAATTTAGCCAGTCATTTATCAAGGCAGACACTCTACTTTTACGAGAACAACAATAAATATTTAAGTCTTATCGTAGACGCAAAATAGACTTAAGATCGCAAACAAGATTGAAGTTGGTAAATCGAATTAGGATTTGTCTTTTTCTCTTAAATCTGCAAAGTCCCGGGGAGAAGGTTGGGCGAAGCATCAATGCTTTTGACAGGCATTGTGTTCTGATGATCTTGTTAGAATTTCATGTTATGTTTGGACTGATTCGTTTTTAATTGACTTAGATGTTTATTTCTTGGAGGTAAATAAGTGTTTTTATCGAAATGGAAGGCAATTCGAAAAACATTAAATTTAAATTTCCTCACTAAAAAAAATTGAAAATCCCAAGTTACGTTCTCCTGAAACAATTGCAGTTGAGTTGTTATGACCTTCAGAAGAATTTTTATGAGCAGCTGATGAAAAGAAGTGGGGACTAAGAATTTTGATTATCATTATTGCATGTCATATTAAATTTATACCTGATCGACCAGTAAAGCAGAGAGCATAGGCTTCAAATCTTTAAGGAAGATAGTTTAAATGACTATGACATCTTTCCTTGGATCGAATGGCTTGAAAGGAACTTTAGGTACGTTACTGTGAATCTACCGTGAACTTTTTCGATATCTTGGTTATTCTAAAACTTGTAGCGTTTTTAATGGGGCTATAATTACCATTTAAGTCGAGATCTTGACCGAGGGGCAAATCACTGATTTTTTTTTCGTACACCTTCATTGAAATCACAAAAAAATCACACAAAAATCACACAAAAACTCACAAAAAAATCACAAAATCACAAAAATATCACAGAATCACAAAAAAATCACAAAAAATCANTTTCGTACACCTTCATTGAAATCACAAAAAAATCACACAAAAATCACACAAAAACTCACAAAAAAATCACAAAATCACAAAAATATCACAGAATCACAAACAAATCACAAAAAATCACACACAAAATCACACCAAAATCACAAAAAATCACAGAAAAAAATCACGTGATTTTAAAATCACAAAAATCACGTACACTATTTTGAGAAGTGATTTGCCCCTCGGAGATCTTGACTGTTCAACAGCGCATTTACCACTCCAATTAAGCAAACGTGTATGAAGTTATAGCCCTTTAAACATTGAGTATTTTGTGACTCATCCGGTCGATTTCAATTTTGGATACCGACTACATGAATTTCAAACCAAATGAATTTGTCTATCAGTTATGTTTATTGATAACATAACACTATTAACCCTGTTTCAAGTCTTGAAAAATTCAAATGCAACACTGGAACCCTTTCTTTCAAAATTTTTACTTGATTTTCAAATTGTTGGAGAACAAAGGAAGTGCTGTTTTTGAAGCAACTTTCTTGAGCCATAAGTCAGCAACCACTGGTAAGATTGGCTAAAAAAAGGTCTCAAACTCTAAGTTGAAGCTTATCCTATGAAACTATATAAAAACGAGGCAATTGAAGTTACAGCTAATCTACGCACAATTGTGGCCACAATTATGGGCACGATTTTCTTTGGACACTCAGTATACAACATGAACAAGCCATAAGCGTAGAGGACGCCCAACGTTTAGAGAGGCTTATCAGAGGCTGTTTGCGAAATAGTTGATCATTTGTCCATCCGACACAACTTGTTTTTCTCAATTAACGCCAGAATACCAACTGGGTAGTCTTGCTGGACACTTAGGTCTCCCCGGACCAAATTCTGCTTCTTGGCTTTTTGCAATATGTAAAGAACTTTAACGCTTCCCTGTAGTAAGTTAAACATCAATCCGTGTCAGACAGGTTAACTGATCACCCATTTTGCAAACAGCCCCATCATGGACCTGGCCCGAATATGATGGCTCCAGCGAGTTAAAACTGCCAGAATGGAGCCTAAATGAGCTAAATTGTTGATGATTAGAGGGGCTGCAGCCCCCCATAGCCCCCCTGCCTCATACGACTATGAAACAATCTATTCTGAATTTCATTGTTCTGAATCTATCACCTTTCAATTACGCCCTGGAATATTACGACCGTTTCTAATTACAGTGAAAATGTAAACAAACTTCTATAACGGAGAAATAAAAATTGCAAGTGCGTCACAAGTTGTCACTTTAACTCCATCATGATGGTTTTGTGTTGGGTTCCACCCTTATAATCCACAACGAAACGAAAAAGACGCATCATAACTTTAATAAAAAATTAAATTTCTAAATAATTAGGCATTCTAAGTCACCTATCTGATGTCAACTGCATGAATTTTTCATGTGGAATAGTTTTATTGAGAGCATTCTTTTGTGCACAGTTCTATTAGAAACTCGTCTATCTCTAAAAGCGCATGTGTTTGCCGTTCTTTTAATCAATAAAAGTTTACTAAACTATATTCAAATAAGCTTAACAGTTCACCCAAATTAAGCTCAAAAGCTTTTCACGAGGCTTGCTTGTTTTCATTTTCAAGTAATTTATTCTGTCCGATAATTACTATATTAATCGTGTTTCGTATTTTGGCGAAGAGTTATCTGCGCCACGCAGCCATTATGACTGTTGGGATGTTGCTATATGTAAACAAACTCACTGACTCACGAGAACTAGTCACAGTTCGAGTTACCGTTTTGATATAACAACCAAGTAGCATTATTCCTATTTAGGGGGATGGTAGTTATAGGTCGTTGGTAACAACCACGATGCTCGGATTTATTTATTTCAAACAGGTGTGCTGCTACTGCTAAAGTGTAGTTTAAACCATATTCACACTGAGCATTTCAAACAAGTTTAAAGGGAATAGACAAAGCTATATTGAGTGGTCGCTATAAACAGGCTACGAAAACACCCACGCAACTATTGTTTCTTCAGCTACACAATGAAACGGCACGTGCCAACAGTATCAAATATAATAGACTATATTTTTTAACTTGGCCCGGGCCAGCTTTTAACTATGTCGATTCCCTTTAAGGTAACCAGGTTACCAGCCAACTTAAATCAATACCGGGTGAGTGAAAAATTAAAATATTTGCAAGCCAGTAGTTTGCTAGCTAATCATCAGATTCCTTCAATCTGCTTCGAATCGTGTAGCTAACAAGTCAACTTAAGTCATGAAATTTGGTTGCGAGTAATTCTTTAACCTTTACAACCTTGCAAAAACAAAAAATAGAAAATGACCGAAAATAAAGAAAGGAAAATGCAAAAAGGGGATCGACAAACCTTTCAGATGAGTCTGCAGGAAAATTAGAACCAAAAATATGTGCCATACGTTCTTTAGTGACAACAATCCTGGAACGAACCAGCTCATTGAATTGAGAGCCATCATTTGACTGTCTTCCTTGTGGCAACTGTAATGCTTGCAACCTCTTTGCTGCTGCTATATCAATCAAAGCGGTGCCACTTCTGCTGCAGTCGGCGGTGAGTCAGCGAATTTTGACGATGTTAATAAATTTCCTCTTCTATTGTTACTCAGTGATCTGTCTGTCCGATTGATTCTTTTCTCTCCACTTGACTTCTTTGATATGATGATATGACACACTCGTAGACCTGTCAAGAAATGTCAGAGCAATTTTAAAAATATTCCACCGGTGTGTTTACTCTTTCCACAAAAATATATTCCGCATGTGTATTAATCTGTAAGTCTGGTATCAGCATCAATTTATGCTAATAAAGTAATGAATTTTGCGAGTAAATCAATTGATATTTAATTGACCAATGTTTCCTAATCACAGCTCAAGTTCAAAGGTAAATATGATCAAAGAATCAACGATCTCAAGTTTATTATCGAATCACGATTATATTCGAAACCGCAAACAGGATCTGTCCGGATTTCGGTCCGTCATTTGTTGTCAGTGTTCCGGAATTCTTCGTTGGGTCCTAAGGCAGAGATTTCTGCCAAGCGAATGTCCGAGTAAGTGCCAAGAAACAACGAAGATTGACGTTTCGCGGAATCCTGCATGTAAATAAACATATAAACTTGTGAACGGGTGCTAAGACTTTGACACGAGTCTTACATAACACTAAACAATTTCGTTTTGGAAGACTCGTTTCGACAAGTTATCAAGCTGACAGCTTGCATAAACATGGGTGGACCTTGCACGCACACACGAAATAAAGAATTTTTAAAAACATCTTGGGATGATAGTCGAAAGATGTTTATTTACTTCTTGAGTATTATATTTCTTTCACGCCGGGCAATCTTCAAGCAGCTTAGGTGAAACCAGATTACGACCACTTGAACTAAACCCGGAAAGATGTGGAGCTCAATGGGTAAACCGGGATTAACCTGGGTGTGTTTGTTACTATGGTTTAATTTCTGGCGAGAAAGGGTAACGGAAAACGCCCTTCAAGGGCCTTCAAGAGACACAGTCGCAAGTTTTTGTGTCCGAAAATCTCAACGAGACTCCTCGTGCATAAAGTAGAGACTTCGTGCATTCCGAAAATGTATTTGCTTTTTTCGTATGACTTCTATAAGTATGGGGAAACAGTAAAACGAATGGAAAAATGAAGTTTTTATACCCACACTTTTTACGGCACGTGCGCATAAACAATAGAAAGACCATAGAACAATTCTCGCGTTGCAAGTTTCTTTTCGACGATTGTGCCTCTCTCAAGATAGCTTGCAGCAATATTGTTCAACCTTCTTTAGCTATAATAAGTATTTTTCGCTAAAAGTCTTTCGCTAAATCTTCGCTAAATCCATGCCTAAAATAGATCAAGGCAATATCATAATATACTTCAAGTGGGGCCTCATGGACTTCGGAAAAATTTCAGAAAAATGTGCTAAGCACTTCTGGCTACTACCTTAGAAAATGGAGCCTAGGATATATAATGCTAAACATTGTACAATTTTGCAAAGACCCAAACAGTTACCGCTGTATCTGAGAATAATAAGCCTTGCCTTTCTGCAGAGATAAAGGTTGTACTCCAGAGAGGAAAGTTACGAGAGCATTTTCCAAAAATATCTTTAGGCAATATCGTGCGATCATGTTTGGCAAAAAGAAAGTATTTCTTGGTAAGCGTGTTTGCTTAAATAAATGTTATCTTAATCTTTACCTGAAATAGATCTATGCAATATCTTAGGGTGTGTTTGATTGGTACCAATTCTGAAAACGGTAGACTTAGTAGACTCGGAATTTGTGTTTGATTGGCACCGAAATTCTGAAAACGGTAGGTTTGGCAGGTTTGGAAGGCCTTCTGAACCTTCTGCTCCAAAAGGCAGAAAGTTTGGCAGACTTCGGAGAAATTCTCGCTTTCATTAGCAAACCCTCGTGGTGAACCCGAAACCTACCGTCTCAAGATGTTTGTGTTTGATTGGGAAATACATTTCCGTCTCTGCAAAGTCTACCGTTTTCAGAATCTGGTAGGTTTGGAATTGCCAATCAAACACACCCTTAATCTTTACCTGAAATAGATCTATGCAATATCTTAATATCATTATGAATAGCCAAGAGACAAGATTCTACTTTATATAAGATGAAAACAGTTGGTTCCAGAGCATGCTACAAAGATAAAATAGCGAGCGATTTCTAGATCCTATGGAAACATGAATCAAGCCTGTATGTTGTTGAGGTTTATGTTTTCTGTATTTAAACACATGTTACTAAAGTTTGGTTCACAGTAGAGTAAAAATGCGTTGGAAAAGCATTAGAAATGCGACGGGGAAAAGCGTCGAAGCTATTTTTGCCTCAATTTGATATTTTGTCGGCGCCTTTTAACGCATTTGGCAGCGATAACTCCCCTAAAACTGCGCTTAAAATGAGTTTAGAAAATGCGTTATGCCAGTTCTAATGTGTTTTTACTCTTGTGTTAAACAAGCCTAAATGAATAGGAAAGAGTTCATTTCAAAGACTTCCTCAAGAAAACTGTGCAGCATATTGAATTTAAAAGCGTGTTACTGCCTTTTTGTATCGCAACCATATACATACCTGCACGAAAAAAGTCTCCCAAATTTCCTTGCGCAAAGCCTGGATAAATCTTGTATCACTTGTAAACAAGCCTAACTAGCATCTATCAAGCTTTAGAAAACTTTTGCAGGTTAAAACAACGTTTTGTCGGATTCCCATTCTCGCAGGTTAAAACAACGTTCTGTCGGATTCCCACTCTCGCACAATAAATCTACCGAGAAGACAGCAATCTTTTGAAAATGAGAAGAAAATATTGGGCTAGATTTGCTATAATGGGAGAGTCAAGGATACTACATCTGTTTGGTCAATCTAATGCTGCCTTATGTCTGTGCTTGAGATTGATACTGTTCGCTACAGCGTATCGCCTTGTTGAAAAATGTAGATAGTAGGCAGATTCGTTCCTCGTCAACAGCAAATACTTATATCTGATAGGCTAGAGTTTGACCGCAAGTGGCTTGAGCAATTTTTAAATGCTTTTATTCCCTCTCAGCTTGGCTCACGCTAGTAAAAGCGGGTCAGAAATGCATTAAAAATGTGAGGGGAAAAAGTGTCGAAATNTCGCAGGTTAAAACAACGTTCTGTCGGATTCCCACTCTCGCACAATAAATCTACCGAGAAGACAGCAATCTTTTGAAAATGAGAAGAAAATATTGGGCTAGATTTGCTATAATGGGAGAGTCAAGGATACTACATCTGTTTGGTCAATCTAATGCTGCCTTATGTCTGTGCTTGAGATTGATACTGTTCGCTACAGCGTATCGCCTTGTTGAAAAATGTAGATAGTAGGCAGATTCGTTCCTCGTCAACAGCAAATACTTATATCTGATAGGCTAGAGTTTGACCGCAAGTGGCTTGAGCAATTTTTAAATGCTTTTATTCCCTCTCAGCTTGGCTCACGCTAGTAAAAGCGGGTCAGAAATGCATTAAAAATGTGAGGGGAAAAAGTGTCGAAATTATTTTTGCCTCAATTTGAAATTATTTTGGTTTGAGATTACGAATATGGATGGATTGATGGATTGAGTTTCGATACCATTTACAACAAAGAGAAAAAATGCAAAACGAGGCTGGCCGTGAGGCTTCCATTCACTGTACGGTTTCAAACGTGGCCTCGTTTTCGTTTTACATTTTTTCTGTTTGTTACCATTTACTGTAAAAAGCGATAACTCAGTCAAAATACTATATACTATCATTTAAAATGAGTTTAGAAAAATGTTTTATTCTTAAGAGCAACTTTTTGCAAAACTATAACTTCAAACTAAACGATTAATGAACTTGCAAGGAGCATTGATTTATCGATCGCCTGATCACACTAAAAACAGCTTTCTAGGTTCCCATAACATTACTCACAAGCAACATTAGAAACCTTTGAAACAAAGTAGCTATATACATAATTATGTGTTAGATCACAAGTACTAAGTTTTCAAGAAACCAGCCAAAATATCTTCCAAGAACTTTCAACCAAGGTTTGCATTTCAATTAGATTTAAAGCCAATTGACTTGTCCAAGATCCTATATACTAATGGATTTGAAAAGTTTTGCTCTTTTTACAGGATTGATGGGATTACGTAACTCATGAATTCTAAAGATTTTTCTGTCAGGTTTAAGGTTTAACTCTTGCGCTCAAACAAATTTGAGAATTGTTACCGTTGAAGTTGTAAATTTGGTTTCGAAAGTTGAATTGCAGTAGGTTGGAGTGGAGTATAATAGGCCGGAATGGGGCCAAATAGTTTAGTTTCTGTTTTTGATCCCAAAATTAAAACAAAGTGTCCTTGGTTGCAAATTTGCAGCTATTTCAATGAAGAAATTTGTCTTTGTTCATGATATATACTGATTTTCGTCAACTAAAGGGCCCCAAAGCACAATAGCAATAAAATACATGAATTTTTCAGTGACCCATTTCGCCCCACTCTGCCCCACCTTACCCTAAAGACCATACTCTTTTGATAAATTCGTTTCAATTAGAAATTTTGGTGAAAAAAAGAAGCGTTGAAAATCTTCCAAAGTCTCAAATTTCGAAGGCTTCACAAATTTTTAAAAATCATCTTGAAAATCTAGTCAAGGAAAAATTGATAGTGTTTTGGTACGTCAGTCAAGAAAGAATCTTAGGGCGTGTTTGATTGGTAATTCCAAACCTTCCAGATTCTGAAAACAATAGACTTCGCAGAGACGGAAATGTATTTCCCAATCAAACACAAAAATCTTTAAAACAGCAGGTTTTGGAGAAATCGAACACAGTATTCGGCCAATCGAACAAAAGTACAATACAGACTGATTTGTTTCGATTCGATAGGCCGAATACTGTGTTCGATTCGAACTCTTCTCTCCAAAGTCTGCCAAACCTTCTGCTTTTTGGAGCAGAAGGTTCAGAAGGTCTTCCAAACCTACCAAACCTACCGTTTTGAGAATNTCGAACAAAAGTACAATACAGACTGATTTGTTTCGATTCGATAGGCCGAATACTGTGTTCGATTCGAACTCTTCTCTCCAAAGTCTGCCAAACCTTCTGCTTTTTGGAGCAGAAGGTTCAGAAGGTCTTCCAAACCTACCAAACCTACCGTTTTGAGAATTTTGGAGCCAATCAAACACACCCTTAGTTAGAAGAATCTAGAAAGATTTCACAATAAAACAGAACATGAAATAATTGAACAATTTTTATATCTACCTTTAGCTTCTATCCTCTCCAATATAATTGTTCACTTTCAAACTTCAACAGCCAAAAAGACTTCTATATTATTGCTATTTCTGAAATTGCGTCCGAATATCACTCAGAAATACAGCAACAGCGTCGACACTTGTGTTGAAGTATACACAGCTCCTACCATTTTCTTATCAAAATGCAAATTGAAGATGAAAACTAGTACCAATATTCCTGCCAAATATTCGCCACCAACGTGAAATTTCTCCTGCACTCCAGTCGTAAAGCACACAACAGTCTTTCTGTATACAAGAATCTAGTTTTGAACTAACGTCGAAATATCACTCACAAATATAGAAGCCACTTCAGATACAACTCTTCTTCTGTGGTCTTGCCAAGAATAAACAAAGAGGAAACTTCTACCGATAATCTTGCCGAATATTCGCCTCCAGCTTGAAATTCCTCCTGCTCTCCAGATGCAAGGCACACCGCAGTCTTTCTATATATACACTACGAATAAGAAAACTTCTTTCCAGCAGAGGTGTCGACATAAACATGCACTTTCTCTCACAATCCAGTCGTAAAGTACAACCGTGGAACGTAAAATTCTTCCAATACTGCACTCGAAGTGTTTCCTACCAACAGGAAGCTGCTCGTTCACTCCAATCGCAAAGAAGAGCACAGTCTTTCTATGTACGTGACCAGTGTGATTTAATGAAGAACGTAGAGAACGAATTCCTTGTACCCTGATTGCTTCGGATCAAAATACTAAGCTCTGCTTCTATCGTAATAAACATTGTTTTGTTAATCTACGTTCACTGGGCGTTTCACAATACGATCGCAACGGATGCCTCCTGTGCTATTAACACACTTGCTGTTTTAACTGCGTACTAAACGCCGCCTAACTGCGCAACTAACGCTTAGACTCCTAAACAATAAGAAATGAACAAAACCATTTTCCAGAAATTTGCTTTATTTCATAAATGTAATAAACTCCATCGTTTAATTGAACACAGATGAGTTAAACGCGTTCTAATTTTTATTTAAATTCGGAACAGCTGAAAATGTGAAAACTGACAGAGAGCGCGAACGTTTTTTATTAACTCTTTATAAATTGATTAAAGGCAATGCTAACAAATTTCGCGCAGAGCAAGCGAAACGAAAGGTTGTAATACAAACAGCCTCTATTCCTGGGTTTAGTGCACTTAATTGATCCTCAGTGACATCGGACGTGAAATATTTCGCGCAACAGGAGACCTGAAAATGTCAAACAAACATTTTAGTCAGATAAAATTATTTCGAATTAGCGGAGGGCTGAAAATGATTCAAAACTGGAATTCAAAGTGTCATTAGGGGGTATCGGATCACGGGGTGGAGTTTTTCCTCCTCTGAATGGGGGGATTTAAAATGACGAATGGTGGGGGAGTTAAATTGGTGGAAATATTTGCTTTTAATAAAAGAGAGATGAGAATGATTAAGTGTTGTACACTCGACTCTAAACTGTCGGCATGTCAGCTTCGACTGCTCTAGTGATATGCCCTCGCCCCAGCTCTTGAGATATCAGTAAAATCATGCCTGTTATTTTTCCGTTGATGTGTTTCAAAAAGCTCAGAAGGAGATGAAATTGAGATAATCGGATCATCCGATCGAGGAAATTGTTTTGTAAAGATTTCAGATCTTTACGAACGTTTGATCGGATTTTCGAATCTTGTCATAGCATCGGATTTCAGATCAAAGACATTGATTTAGGATTTTCTTGAAAATTCTGAAGGATTTTCGGATTTCATTTCCCCTTCAATGCCTCCCGCGGCTTTCTTACCTCATCTAAAAGCTCAGTGGCCTCCTGACTTCAAATTTTGGCTCAATTTTTGCTGAAGACTTGGCCACCACGCAAGCAAAAGTCTCTAACAGTCTTTAACAAACTTTGCCAGAAAAACTTGTTACCATAATGTAAAATGACTTGCAGCTTCGACAATATAAATTCAGAAGGAACCAGAACTTCGTATTTGAATCAGGAGAAAGTTGGATTTGAGATTACATCAACATTTCAAATGCACAAGTGGCTTGAATTTCCGAGGGACGAATTTCTTCTACTGATAACAAAACAAAAGTGTCCATAGCAGAACTGTTGATCAAGCCCTCGCTAAGAATAATTGCCAATCGTCTACCTTACATTTCAGTTCTTCTGATAGAGACTTAAATATCTTAGCAAATGTTAAGGACCCACTGCCAACCGGCATGCTTTGGGCGGATAACAATACCACAATGCAATTCTTTACTGTCAAAACCAAAACAAACTCTAAGAGTCCCGAGCAAAACAGAGGTAGCAAACACAACACAATCTGTTATATATTACGTTCTCTTTATCTTTCTGGTTGATGGTCAAGAATTGCATTGCGGTATCGCTAGTGCGCCCAAAGCATGCCGGTTGGCAGTGGGTCTTTAAAGAGCTGAAGCGCTGGTAGCTTACAAAGAAAAATCGTACATTTAAAAGTTCAGTTGCATTTCAATAAAATACAGACTGGTCCATACGCCCTAATGTTGGGCGGTTATAAACAGAACAAAGCTCAAAGCTAAAATATTTTACAAAAATCTAATGCTCGACTAACACATATTAATTCTCATTCGGTCATCAAAATACAGTTAGTACGATACGACTGAACAGGCATTTAAAATGGAAGGTGGTAGACTTGCTACACGCGTCCTTGTAATCGCAATAAAGCGCAACAATGTTGTTTAAAGAAAACAGTTTCATGGCATTTCTCAAAAGAATATGTTTTTAAAAATGCGTTAGAATATAATTTTACTCAATTCTGTAGCTAGATCTTGCTACACCTCTTCGCGAACTAGGTTGTCAAAATTTTTCAAAATTTTGATCAGTTTCTGTGCTTGCTCGCCTTTATTACATAATGATAACATCTAACACCATCGTGATTTTTTATTTGCTCTACTGGGAAGGTCAGTAACATTCTCTCTTCAACTACTAAAATGGAAATAGGCTTTTGTTTTGTTGCGCAAGATAATGCTATCTAGCAGCAAGGAAACTGTTAAAATAGAAATATGCACTCTGATCACTGCTATGAAAAAAGAATCACTGATTTCAGAGAGAAATAACGGATACAAAATTGTGACAAAAATCGACAAAAATTTCAAAAATTGAATTGAAGCCTAAGGCGAGGAAATTAGAACATATATACTTTTTATCTATTGAAGATCTTGCTGAAACTTTACAAAACAGATTCGTCGAAGAGCTTGCTCTAAATAGNAAAATGCGTTAGAATATAATTTTACTCAATTCTGTAGCTAGATCTTGCTACACCTCTTCGCGAACTAGGTTGTCAAAATTTTTCAAAATTTTGATCAGTTTCTGTGCTTGCTCGCCTTTATTACATAATGATAACATCTAACACCATCGTGATTTTTTATTTGCTCTACTGGGAAGGTCAGTAACATTCTCTCTTCAACTACTAAAATGGAAATAGGCTTTTGTTTTGTTGCGCAAGATAATGCTATCTAGCAGCAAGGAAACTGTTAAAATAGAAATATGCACTCTGATCACTGCTATGAAAAAAGAATCACTGATTTCAGAGAGAAATAACGGATACAAAATTGTGACAAAAATCGACAAAAATTTCAAAAATTGAATTGAAGCCTAAGGCGAGGAAATTAGAACATATACTTTTTATCTATTGAAGATCTTGCTGAAACTTTACAAAACAGATTCGTCGAAGAGCTTGCTCTAAATAGTCAACAGATCAACAGATCACCCAAACTGTATCTAATCAATACGTTAATGTGTACAATGCCAGGAACCTCTTCTAAGAAACAACATTATTCCGCTTCGATCAATTCCGCAACAACATCATTGATTCATTCTAACAACTCGGTCGATTCTATTTGACGGTCTATTGGACATAGCCTTTGGTGGTGCACGCATTTTTTATAAAAAAAACTTAGGTCCGGGGCTAGTAGCAAGCTTCTTAAATTCTATGACATTTTTGCTACCAAAACTTTCTGATGAGTTTCCTAGACTGTCGATGTTCTTAATGAAGAATCATTAAGATCATTAATCATCATTAATCGATCATTGATCATCGATCATTAATCATCGAAACAATTTTGAGCGATCTGGAAAAATTAAAGCTATCCAAGTAGCAATGTACCCGGTTGAGCCTAGACTTTCTTATAAGCGGTTTCTTATAAAAACTGCGTGCATGCGTCAAGTTGAGATTAACGATGATTGTAATAACACAACGCAACGTGAATACATAGCTACTCTACTCTATAACATCTCTATAGCTACTCTAGGTACCCTGGATACAAGAAATCAAAATGCTTTCCAGTTTTTCTCAATTCCCTTTACTCGTGTCAAACCCTTAACCTCTGGTATCCAGGGTATACTGAATAGCCAACAAAAAGTTGCGACGCTTGAAATATCTCTAAAATTTGATTTTTCCTGATCTCGTTTTCATGGAACAAATTAATGCTAAAGACTTCGGATGATTTAACGAGAGGTTTTAATGAGCGACGTTTTTGTCAGCTACCTAATTTTGAAGCATGCTATGGAATCGCCGCGCAAATTATCAAATCGTGATTTTTCAAACGTCGCCCTCTTTGGACCATCCAGTACAATAACAAACATGAACACAACGTACTTGGTAACGTACCAAAGAGAAATGACATACTACTATATGTCCATATACTACTATATGTCCGTGTCGAGCATATGATATTTTGTTGTTTTAGAAATCATACCTGGTCAACCAAAGAAGTATTCCGTGTTCGTATACTCTGAGTCACCGGTATATTTTGTCCCGATAGTGTCCACAGAGAGTTGACTACAATCTGCGTTCAAATCGCTGGATAAATGAAACCAACGATTACAACACGATTCCATATTGAAAGAAACAACAACAACAAAAATAGTTGTCTCAAAAAAGTATCCCCGCGAACAGCCACATTGCAAAGTTTGCACACATAATCTTCGACTCTATTTTGCAGTGTAAATTCTCATAAACCGATGGTTATTGATTTTAGGGTGTATTTGATTGGTAATTCCAACCTACCAAATTCTGAAAACAGCAGACTTCGCAGAGATGGAAATATGTTTCCCAATCAAACACAAAATCTTCAAAACAGCAGGTTTTGGATTCACCATTGCCATTGGAGCAGAAGGTTCAGAAGGCCTTCCAAACCTACCAAACCTACCGTTTTGAGAATTTTGGAGTCAATCAAACACGAATTCTGAGTCTACCAAGTCTACCGTTCAGAATTGGTACCAATCAAACACACCCTTAAAGTTACTGAAGATTCAGTCGAAATTCTCTTCATTTTAAACATTAATAATCGGCTGAAAATCGGATCTCACGTATGAGACTTATGCGAGGATCATGGGTTAAAGAAATAACTTTGGACAGTAACAAAGGACTAGATCAAGCATCTGAGCAAGTCGTGAACTGAACTTTAGCCGAAATAATCATTCATAAATGTATTGTACATTTTTTCCATTGTTTCTACTTAGTATCCGAAGGTAGCTTTAGCACACTGAAAAGCTAAGCTTATCGAGCAGTTTCCTGGTCCTTCCTCTCGATGTGACCTGACCATACCTCGTAATTCCTTTAGCCTGGAATAGACCATTTTGACATTTAGAAAAAGGGTCTGGGGAGAGCAATATTTTTCTGGTAAATGGCGGACGCAAATCTTGTAAATGGCTGCCACAGCGCTTTAACAAATGATAAAGTGAACTCATATTGTGGAGTTCACTTTATCATTCGTTAAAGCCCCGTGGCAGCCATTTACCAGATTTGTGTCCGCTTTTTACCAGAAAAATATTGCCCTCTCCAGACCCTTTTCTAAATGTCAAAATGGTCTATTACAGAGAGTTGGCGACTCTCTTCATTCTACGCAGCAGGTTTTACAGGGTGGGAACTCGAACAAACCTTCAGACCCGTAGTCAAGCGCGCTACCACTCACTAAACTTCATAACATACTGTACTTCATAACAGTAATATGACGGCACAGAGGGAATGCATTTTCTCTCAAATTTCACCAACGCTACCAACATTTCTTCAAAGAAATTATAGATGTTGTTTAATCAATTCTATTTTGAAAGCAGCAAAGAACACTCGCTTGGAACAAGTCTTAAAAGAACCCGATGGGGATACTCTTTTGAGACAAATATTACACAAATATAACAGTCAGCTCTTCTATGTACATCTTAGCAATTCTAAAACTCAGCGGAGAATAGAATGATGACTAATTTAGAAATATTCGACTCCAATTGCCATCCTGCAGGGCCGAGCCCGACTCGCAGGCAAGATAGCCCTGTAGGCAATACAAGGAATCATCAGCGAGAAAATAATGCAAGCAAAATATAGCATAGGTTTCAAAATCTTTAAAAAGGTTGGTGTAAAAATCTATGACCCATTTCTTTGCACTTAATGGCTTGAAAGGAACTTTATCTATTTCGCTATAATTCTACCGTTGGACTTGTCTGAAATCTGCAATATTTTCAGAATTAGAGGGTTTTTCCTCTTTTTTAAGAATTCAAGAAAAAGTTTGAAACAAACGGAAAACCATTGTAATTTTTAAACTTTTTGAGAAAACGTGTGAATAATTTTCAAGAAAACAATAGTTTATAAATGTCTACAATCAAGCTAAAGTCTTTCACTCTTCAGATTTACAATTTAGAAATTTGATGGCGTCACATCCTCAAATGAGTTGAAATATAAAATACGCTGTAATTCGAAAAATATTCAAGATTTCTGAAAAGTCCAAAATAAAAAAGTAGCTCAAGTTTCTTTCAAGCTATTCAATTCAACGAAATTGGTCTTAGGAGTTTACATCAACCTTTTTAAAGATTTGGAACATATGCTGCAAATTATCACCATATGCATTAGATATAACTACTAAAGGTCAAGTCTTCACCTTTGTCTATATTAAATTTGTACAAAATAAAGAGAGAACAGAATGATTGCTAATTTTAGAGTGTTCGATTCCAATTGCCATCCTGCAGGGCCAAACCCGACTAGCAGGCAAAGCCCTGTAGGCAATACAAGGAATCTAAAACATTAGCGAGAAATAACAAGCGCACCAGGGGAACTTAAAACATCACAAGTGGTAAACAGAGATAGTATTATCTATGAATTAATATAGCGGATAGAAGCATGTAGGGAACGAACAAAATGAAACTTAGAGGGTGTTCGCAACAAGCTGATTATTGTTCTATGGGATGTATTGTGAAGTTAAAGACAAATATTAGATTATTAAATCTTTTCTCTAAAGCAGCTTGAAATGTAATTAATAAGCATAAACTGAAAAAGTTTAAATATTTTCGAGGTTCAAAAGGAAATGCCTGTAACTTTTTTAAGACCACCGCTAACAATTATTCGTTTATTTACAATGAGCCGTTCAGTAAACAATGCCTCGATGATCATTTTTAAAGTGTTGATAATCCAAAACATTAGCTATTTTTCAAAGATATAACTGCGGGTTAAACCAGCTGCGAAGTCAACTATAGACTGACAAAATACATATAGATTCCTCCATGAAATAAAAGGCTATCTTAGCAACAAGGTGGGCTGAAAACAGACTTGTTAATGTTGTACTGGGCAAACGAAATTTTCCACTTATTTTCACAAAGAAAGTCACTCTAATGAAGAGATCTCGTTGAGCTAAATTCTCTAATGAAGAGATCTCGTTGAGCTAAATTATTGGTTCATCAACTCATAAACTTTTATCGATCTTTGCAAAGTTTTCTTCTTTTAAAAATCCTAAAATGATGTTATTTTCAGGTTGTCAGTTGCGCGAAATGTTGCCACTCCAGAGATTTAAAACTTCTTCCACATATCTACTGCTAGTAATTTTTGAACACAATAATTTTGCTACAATTCTTATTACTAAATCAGCATAAATTTTCCACACAACTCCGAGGCCTATAAACCTAGCATGTCTCACTGTCATTGCAATGGATAGCCCGAGAGTACCCAGTTAATGTTATCTGGACAAATTGACTCTGCTTATGTAACGCTAAATTATACAATTAAACCTCGATAATTCAAACTCGGTTATCTTGAAGTACTCACTATCTCGAACAATCTATTGTCTGTCTCAAATTAGATTGATTTTGATTTGATTTTAAATTCTTTATACAGGGTGAAAACATTCAGTTCTAATAACTGTTTTACAATGTGCCCTGTTAAAAATAACTAAAGAAAAAACTAAATTTCTATTACTAGATGTCACATGAACATGCCCACTAATAACAACAATTGAAGTGTTTTGCATGAGTAATTTTGAGTTATCACAAACCTCACGTGACATCTAATTTGAGACAAAAATGAACAATTGTTTGTTCCATTGTCATTGCAAAAATTCAGTATCTGAGTTTCTTAAATGTTCTTATTCATGGGTACCTACTGTAGTGGGGTTCAATCAGTGGCGGATTTAGGGGGCAAGTGGGGTCAACTGCCCCCCTTCACGATGAAAACCCCTCGTCGTGACGCTAACGCAATCTTTTTTAACTGTTTCGATCAGAATATTGGGGAAACGCTTACTTTCTATTATGTTGTCGGGGCCCTCTTTGCAGGTTGCCCCCCCCCCCCTTCAACTTCGGGCTGGATCCGCCCCTGGGTTCAACAGTATTATTGATAATTTCCTGAACAGTCCGATACATATAAAAATGGCTACAGTGGTTGTTATTGAAAATGACAGTCACATACCTCCTCCAATGATTAGCTTACTGTTTTATTCAATTTTCCTTTCAGTGATTTTGGTTTTATTTCAGCTTTCTTTTTGCTCTGAAATCGCTTCTGTTGGGCAGTGCTGAGGAAACCATTCAACGACTTTTGCACATATGTTGGGGTTGTTGACAGCTTCTTCAGTGGTTGCTGCACTTTCGATGATATCAAGGACGCTCCTGTTGGAAAAGATAAAGTAGTAGTGACAGGGGGAAAAGACTTCAATACAAAAAACCAAGATTTATGCAGAAAGAAATTTGAAAACTGTGGTGAAAATTTGATCTGCTAAATGGTTTATCAGGAATGAAACACCTACGTTTTCACACTTTGGATGAGGCAGTTAAAATTTCGCTGTTTGCATATGACTACTACAGAGTCTGCTATCGTAGATCGATGAACAGATTACTGTTCTGAGCAATCTATGTGACTTTATTTAAACCAATCAATGTGCCTTATTTCATTTAAATTTATCTGCAAGGTCCTTATCTGACCTATGAAGAGCCTGAAACCCGATTTCAATGTCTTCTCTTCACTGCAGCAAGATAATCATTTCTGGCATTCAGCACGAAAAATGTGCTTCATGGATGAAAGTAGCATCGCAAATAGACTCGAAATGTTGAGCCAAATGTTCAGTGAAAAGTTCAATCGTTTGGCCACCCCCTAATCAACAACGCTGAACAAGACTAAACATGGCTCAACATTATTCAGTGAATATTCAGTGAAAGTTCAGGCGTTTGTATGTATGTATGTATCAATTTGCCACGAAAATTAAAATTAAAAATATATACAAGTTTTATAATATAAAAATAGATACAATAAGGTTAAAAACGTAAAGAAAAACACCCCTAATTACAGTGGCAGGGATAGCATTAAAAGGTCGAGCTGACCTTATTTCCATAATTGGCCACCCCCTACTCAACAACGCTGAACAAGACTAAAACATGACTCAAAATTGTTCAATGAAATGTTCAATGAAAAACTGAGTCGTTTGGCCTTTTATTCGCAAATTTTTATTCGCAAAAGGAAATGACAAACTGGTTGGATTAGTGATGCCGTTCAAGGTTTTGTGATATTTTATTTCGTTTCGGAGATTTCGCTGTTTTTTGTCCTGGTTGGAGCTGATGACGTCATTTTGTTTGCAAATTTATAAGGAAATTATAGGCGGAGAGTAGAAAAATTGGTGGCAATGACTATGTTTGCAATTAAACCTGCTGCTGAAGTATGTAAGTGCGACAAAAAACGCCCAGAAATGTCATATATCTCATGAAAAGAAAGTCCAGTGCCAAAGCTTTGGGTTTTCAGGCTTTTTTATAAGAAATGTTGTCAATATCAATTGTTTTCTTGCCTTTTTGCAAACAAAATGACGTCATCAGCTCCAACCATAAAACGGCAAATAATTAAAAAAAAACACGACATGGAAAAACTGAAAACGGCGTTCTTCGTTGTTCAACCAGGCTATTGGCTTTCGCAAATAAAAAAATTCGTTTTAGGTCACCTTTAAGTAAAACAGCATCAAAATAGACCTTTTCAAAATTATCTTCATGCAATGGCCCGCGGTTAAATTTCTATCAAAGAGCAACTTTTTAGTGTATGAGTCAGATAAAACTTTTAATTAATACATAACTATGTCATTGCTGCTTCGAAATTCAAACAGATTTTTGAATTTCTGTTGAGGCTTACAGGTTTAAAATTTTGCCTCGAAAAGAAATTTGTTTTGAGAAGGTGTATTATTAGAATCAAATTAATGATAATTAAACCAAAGAAAACAAATTTTGTAAGTTTATATAAACAAACAGACCAGAGGGAGCACATATGTTTAAAGCGGAAAACGCACAAAGTGGCACGTTGTTGGTAATTCAACTAATAGGATTTTGTTAAAACTATTAGATAAATAAAGCAAAACTTTTAAAACAATATGCACACAGGCAGGTAAGAGTAAATTAGCGAGAAACAGTCAACCTCGTCCCCATGGCCCAAAAGGAGGCTGTTGACATCCAGCATGGCAGCCTTAACATTTTCGCAAGATTTGTCTGTCTTTGTATTCGTCAAGTATTTGACTATAATTGCCAATCATCGTTCGTCAAGTATTGACGTAGGAAACTGGCCCTCGGAACCAGGTTGAGAAACAGTCACCGTGAATAATTAAAGTTATAAAAATGCAATCCTCTTTTATAAGAAACCTCTTACAAGAAAATCTAGTAGCCTCTTCCAGAAAATTAAGAAACACTACAAGAAGCGATCAGAGGCCACTTCGAAGTTAAGAAACTTTCTCGATTTTTGGTGATGAGTTGTGAAGTGTTTCAAACAAAAAGTGCATTGCCAACGCAAATAAATGTTAAAACTATAATTTTTGTTTCTGACTTGGTTCTGCTTNCGTCAAGTATTTGACTATAATTGCCCATCATCGTTCGTCAAGTATTGACGTAGGAAACTGGCCCTCGGAACCAGGTTGAGAAACAGTCACAGTGAATAATTAAAGTTATAAAAATGCAATCCTCTTTTATAAGAAACCTCTTACAAGAAAATCTAGTAGCCTCTTCCAGAAAATTAAGAAACACTACAAGAAGCGATCAGAGGTCACTTCGAAGTTAAGAAACTTGCTCAATTTTTGGTGATGCGTTGCAAAAGTGCATTACCAACGCAAATAATTTTAAAAGTTCAATTTTGTTTATGACTTGGTTTTGTTTTGTAATTATATTAGCTCAAAAAGCTATATTAGCGGTCCCCAATGAAATATGATAAATGTGAAATTAAATTTCATAAAACTTAAGAAACTCTACAAGAAACTTTTACCATAACAATTGGGCCAAAAGCTAAGCAACCGTACTACAAAGCTCAGAGCCAAGTTTCTTGCAACAAAATGAGTCTAGTCGTACTTTCAAGCATTGTCTGAACTGCTATGCTTTCTCTGTGGAAAAGAACCAGGTCTAGCTCCGGTAAACTTAGTCACAGATTCGAGAGTCAACGTCGGGAACACTGCAATATCAAGCCAAAAAAGAATATCACGAAGGGAATATTAGGGACCGTCCGAATTGATCGGTTAACTTTCGGCACAGTGAAATCTCTTAAATAGCAGCAAGTTGTGGAAAAATAGCCGATAAAACCGCTTAAATACCGGCACTTAGATGATAAAATATTTTGCTGACCATATACCGAAAATATGAAGTGCCGGATGTTTCGATTAAATATCCAGAAAATTCGATCTCTCCAGCCGATATCCAGCTATTCCTCGCCGAACAGCCGAATTCGCTTACTAAATAACTGACTTCCAAAACTGCAATATCCAAATACTTGAATTGCACATAAAATTTACTTTCAGTATAATTCGGCTAAAAACAACCGATCAATTCGGACGATCCCTTAGTGTGCCTCAATACTCTTGTCATAAACATTCTGCGTTGTGCCATTAAACACTATGCCATTCTGGGTTGTGCCATTAAACACTATGACAATCAATATCTGATTAAAATTGTTACAACCAGTAACGCTAGATAATCAAAACACCAGTGTGTTTCCTTTTTCTAATAAATAATATATCAATGTGATAAAAATTTCATATTCAAATTTTGCAAAAAGATTTTCTGTGGCAAGAATTTGAGGGACAGACTGTAACTCAAAGCTTCAAACTTACCATCTTCTACCAAAGCTTCAAACTTCAAATCAGCGACAGCTTCGTCGAAAGAATCATTCATATCGATATCTTCCTCAACATGCTCCGTGTTTTCTGCAGATTTTTCTTTCCCATCTTCTTTTTTGACATTCTTCGTTTTACGGTCCTTTTCTTTCTTCTCACTGTTGGTTTCTTTTTTTGCTATTTGTTTACTTTCTATAGCCTCGGATAAAATTTGTTCTTTGCTTCCAGGAGATTTTCCTTTCCCCTTTCCAACAGTTTCCTGCTCGATATTCTTCTTCACGCCATCATCTCCTATCTTCTCGCTGCTAGAAACTTCTTTCTTACTTTGTTTACTTTTTACAGTTTCCGAAGCCACATGTTCTTTGCTTCCAGGAGATTTTCCTTTCCCCTTTCCAACAGTTTCCTGCTCGATATTCTTCTTCACGCCACCATCTCCTATCTTCTCGCTGCTAGAAACTTCTTTCTTACTTTGTTTACTTTTTACAGTTTCCGAAGCCACATGTTCTTTGCTTCCAGGAGATTTTCCTTTCCCCTTTCCAACAGTTTCCTGCTCGATATTCTTCTTCACGCCACCATCTCCTATCTTCTCGCTGCTAGAAACTTCTTTCTTACTTTGTTTACTTTTTACAGTTTCCGAAGCCACATGTTCTTTGCTTCCAGGAGATTTTCCTTTCCCCTTTCCAACAGTTTCCTGCTCGATATTCTTCTTCACGCCACCATCTCCTATCTTCTCGCTGCTAGAAACTTCTTTCTTACTTTGTTTACTTTTTACAGTTTCCGAAGCCACATGTTCTTTGCTTCCAGGAGATTTTCCTTTCCCCTTTCCAACAGTTTCCTGCTCGATATTCTTCTTCACGCCACCATCTCCTATCTTCTCGCTGCTAGAAACTTCTTTCTTACTTTGTTTACTTTTTACAGTTTCTGACGTAACATGTTTCTTGTCTCCTGGAGATTCTCCTTTCCCTTTTCCAACATTTTCGCTCTCGACATTCTTGTTTAGGCCATTACTTCCTTTCTTCTCACTGCTAGTATCCTCCTCCCCTTGTTGTTTGCATTTTACAGGTTCGGACGATTCTTTCCCTGGTTTAGCTGGTGACTTTGTTTTCCCTTTTACCTGGCCTTCCACAATATTATCCCCAGCAGGACTTTCAACAGCATCTTTACCAGTACTTTCCTTTCCACCTTCTTTTTCACTGCTCATAATTCCATCAACTTTCTTAGCTCCTTTCAAATCATTACCGCTCTCTTTACTACTATCATCGAGAATCATTTCTACTGCTACAGCAGACTCTAAAACTGCAAATGACGTTTCTTTATTTTCGATTTTGGTTTCATTGTGGACTTCATTTATTACTGTTTCCTGGTCCTCTTCGAGGACCGGAATATGCTCCGCACTATCGGTCAACTTTGACAACCAGTCATTCACTTTAGCGACGGATTTCTCTGTGTTTGAAGTAACTGAGGATTTACGCCGTTTCTTACGATGTTCTTTCTTCGACTTTCCACCTAAAAACCAAAGCAATTAAGAAAGTAATTACCAAAAAATATTTTCACATTTAAAAGATGACACTGCATAAAATATCTAACCGTTTCAGAAAATTTTCGACTCTCTCGGCTGATTTGCTATCATGCGAAAAATTTTCAGATAATTAATTTATAGACCAGAGTCATGGTCAGTTTGTTGGGATTTAAAATACTTTCTTCTATTTCTTCTATTCTTTCTTCTACAAGTTAATTCATATTCCGCTATTTGAGTAGAGAAATCTCACGAGTTTAATCAAGCTTACCTGCAGATTAAAACAAAGAATAAGCTTGGAAATAGCCCATAAATTCATTGCAAACAATGACATTAAAGGTAATAGGCAGCGGTAAATACGTCCGTCTATAAATAGAAAGAAAGAAATACCCATGCAAGCTTTGTTTCCTTTGCTTGTGCACGTGCCAATTTCAACAATTTCAATACATTTTTCACCCTTGCCCATGCCCTTGTTCATGAACACACCTTTTAGCCCTCCTGATTAGCTTAAGTTATTGAAATCAAAATTAAATACTGCCACTTGCATGTGTTGTTTGGCTGTTGAAAAAATAATTTTCTTCAGAGAAAAATGGCTCTTCTTAGTTTGTAGTTTTCAGGAAAGGAATGGCATGATGGCAAGAAAGGCCTCAATTGAATGAAAAGATACTCACTTGAATGCTTCGACATCGATTTCTCTTTCTTTGATTTATTCCCAGTTTCTTTCGAAACGATAACTCCTTTGTAATCACTGAATGAAATACTTGACGTAGCTGAATCTGACGCTCCAAGCAGTTCCTTGTTTCCTTTCCGTTTCTTTTTAGTTCTCTTCTCGTCTTCCTTCTTCTGGGGAGAACCAGCCTTCTTTACCTTTTCCTTATTGGAGTTAGAAACCTCCTTCTTGGAATTTGAATCTATTGCAGAAGTAGCATCACTCTTCAATCTGAAACGGTCTTTCGTGAACTTTAAAGGCTCGTGGGTGGTAGAAAAATCAGACTCTGTAACAATTTCATCAACTACTGTCGCAATCTTCGACTGTATTCCTTTCATTTCTTTATCCGTTTCGTAATCGAAAGAAGGTTGTTCCTTTCTTGAAACTTTCGCACTATTTTCGACCTCTTCTGCAGTTGCCTTTTCTGAATCATCAAGTAAATAATCAAAATTTAACTCCATTTCTTTTTTCTTTGACTTCTGTTTCATTGTTTTAGTTTCAGACGTATTCTGGCTAGAATCTTGGTTTTCTTGTAACATAGATTTACGCTTAGATTTGCTTTTCTTAGCTGCTGGTGCTTTGAAGCAACCATCATCGTCCTTGTTTTCCGGAGCTATAGCAGTTTCTTCTGTTGCCTCCAAATTCGTGTCAACAATTCTGTGTCTTTTCTTTTTCGATAAAACTGATTTTGTCTCCTTTTCTTCATGTTTTGTCTGAGCCCTCTCGGTATCATTCTTACGCCCCTCCTCTTCTTCCTTGCTTTCAAGAACAGAACTTGTTTCTGCCATCGCCTCCCAATCCGAGTCAGCATTTCTGTGTCTTTTCTTTTTCGATGTAATTGATTTTGTCTCTTTTTCTTCATGTTTTGTCTGAACCCTCTTGGTATCATTCTTACGCCCCTCCTCTTCTTCCTTGTTTTCAAGAGCAGAACTTGTTTCTGCCATTGCCTCCCAATCTGAATCAGCATTTCTGTGTCTTTTCTTTTTCGATATAACTGATGTTGTCTCTTTTTCTTCATGTTTTGTCTGAACCCTCTTGGTATCATTCGTACGCCTCTCCTCTTCTTCTTTGCCTTCAAGAACGGAACTTGTTTCTGCCATCGCCTCCCAACCCAAATCAGCATTTCTATTTCTGTGTCTTTTCTTCTTTGGTTTGATTGATTTTCCCTCACTATCTTCATGTTTTGTCTGAACTGACCCGATATCATTCTTACACCCTTCTTTGTCCTTATCTTCCTTCCCTAATCCCTTACTTTCCAGAGTAACAACACTTTCATCTAATTGCTCGCGATCCGAATCAGAATATCTATGTTTTTTCTTCTTCACTTGAGTGGTTTCCGTTTCAACTTCTTCGTGTTTTGCTGAAATCGACTTGGCATCACCTTGGTCTTTACGCCTTTTCCTTGACTTCTTCCTCTTTGACTTTTGAGACAACGAGTACTCTTGCTGCGAGGCATCATCCACATCAGAGACAGGACCTCTATCATCTGGCTTTCCAGCATCTTTCACCACCTCGTGAGGTATCTCTGTATCCCTATTTACTTGCAGAATATTTTCTTTGACTTCGGTTGCTAGAGGGACTCTCTCTTTGTCTTCACTCATATGGGATTCCCTGTCTTTATCCTCAGTCCCTTTTGGGTTAATCTCTGAATTTTCCATCACTTCTGAATTCTTCTTTGTCAAAACATTCACAGTACTATCACTACCAATCCCAGATTCTTTCAAATCTGTCATCGTTGATTCGGTTAGAAGTGTCTCAAACGAATCCTCATTGTTTATGACTTTCCGTTTCCTCTTTTTCCTTTTCTTTCTCCTTTGACTTCCCTCTTCAATCAAGATTTCAGTTACATTCTCTGCTGCAACTTCCATTTTCTTCAATCCAGAATCAACAATATCTCTGATCTCATTTTCAGAATAGATCTCTTTCATCTCTGTCGGTGTGCTCGTCTCTTCTTTGGCATTTTCACTGACTGTTTGGTCTTCATCTACAACCAGGCCTACATTGCTAACAATACCATTTTCAAAAACCTTCTGTTTTGTGAGTATAGACACACTTTCATCCAACTCTCCTTCCCTCCTCTCTTTATCGACTTCTTTCTCTTCATTTTCCATTATTCTATTAACTAAACTATTTATTGACACATCCAGAGGATTTAATCCAATATTTTCCATATCTGCAAACAAATGTTGATTACTCTCTCGAATGTTCCTTGCAACAGACATTTGACCATGATAACTCTTTGGTGTTTGGTCAATTTTTTGGCCTTGTTGATATGTCTGCGTGGGCTGATTTGTGCAACTATCAAAGCTGCCATTATAAGAATAGTTTGGGGTCTCCATTGAGAGGCATTGATTGCAATTTGTGGCGAGCAGATCATGGCTAATGAACACTTCTTCATTGTCTTGAAGGACTGGCTCAACTGGATACCAGTCAGGTATCAGCACTTTGTTGTTGTCTTTTCTTATGTTTGATATTGGAACTTGGCTGTTGATAGGAAGAAAATGATTTTTTAAGGAACAACATTTAGTGTAACGAGTGAACAAACTAATGGCACACACAACCACCTTAAAATTTAGAAATAGTTTAGGATGCAACACTCAGGATCAGATAGGAGCTCTTTCAAATATATACATAAAAAATGAGCAATTCTACAAACAAGTCTGGATGGAGCAGTATTTGCATGCATTTTGTAGAAATCTCTAACATTGCTAAATCGAACCTTTCAAATAAAACTACTTAAAAATATTGCTTGATCCAAATCTTTTACAGAATTGATTAATGTCTATTAATTGAAGTTCAGATTACACAAAGTAGATTTAGCAAGTTTTTCAATGGCTACTAAACATGTTAGTGTAGTGCACCTGTTACATGCTACAGTCTTCGTCATTTAATGCGTGCGATCGCACGCGCACGCATTGGCACACGCATGAAGCTAATAATGCGTGCGATTCATCGCACACATGAGTAGGATATTTGACGATTATTTTTGGCCTTTTTAGAATGGTCAATTTGTTGAAATATTACAAATGAAATGTTTTATCGCCACATTCTTTCATGTGCGATCGTTGTAATCGACTTCCTTGTTGCTCCAGTGTTCTGAGCAGGTTACGGGGAGGTCAAGAAGTTAGGCCATTCTACTTTCCTGTTGTCCCAATTGATCAAGTGCAAAAATCAATTCAAAGTCGATAAAGATTAAAAAAGTCATTAATGGATTAAGCTCCGGTCAAACGATCGTTTGACCGAGGCCTTAAAGAACGTTATTAGAATGAAGAATTGTAAGTGGGCGAAGGAAGGATAACAACCAAACCAAAAAATCCGCGTGGTCCATGTTACATAGCAGGAAAGTCCAACAAAATAATAGTCATGTTATTGACATTGGCGTTTCAAGATCTTCGTAGATATTTGATTGGAAGAAATCTTGACGATGAAGGGTGATAGTAGCAGATTTCTTACTATAAAACTTTTATACATAAATCAAAAGAGTTTTGTCAGTAGTCACTATCATTTTCAACTGACTAAAGGATGAATTCCTTGTGCAGCTCAGACTCCTGTAACGGTTTCTTCTTTAGACATATACGTGTAGTTAGGTTTTCGTGTTTGAGTACCGCAAACCCAAATCTCGGGGCGTTTTTTGTCATCAATGTACGACTTGATTACTTAGGCACCGTTTTTACTTCTCCGTTTCCTTTGAAAAGAGAGAAAACCCCTGCTAAACCCCTTCGCAACCCTCTGCAAAGATCGAAACAGAATTAAGAAAGGAGCTTTCAAAAACGGTGTTGAACGTAGAAGCTTTTAAAAACTGAACAGTTTGAAACAAAACGCATTAAAAACAGATTTTTCAAATGACAAAAAAGACAAGAAAAGAATCAATTGGGAAGACATTTTTGTAATGTTTTTGTTCCATGTTTGTTCCAATAAGAACAGGAACTATTTATTGAAGAAAAACGGACACAAAACACAACTACTAAAAACGGAGGGGTGAAACGGTGCCTTAGGCCATCTATGTAATACTTTAGTCTTTGAAACAAGTTTGATGACGAGTCCCAGTTGTTGCGACGCATAATAAGTGCAGACGATAGTGGAAGACTCAATAACTCTAACTCTCGAGAGAGGCAGAGATTTGCTCGAGCTGCTTGAGTTATCTAGATATGCGTAGTTTAACCTATACTCAACCTAACTAAGGCCTAAAGGGATATCAAATTTGTCGAGATATTGAGTAGTTTGCCATAACCAAGTGAGAATTATCCAGGTTCTGCCGTATGTTGGTGTGCTTCTGGTATTGTTAGAAACTTGAAACCAATCAGGTAAGCATGAGTGTGAATCGCACGCATGGGATAAATTACGCGTGTGGTTCACCACACACATGCCTATTTTCTCATGACGAAGACTGCAATGCTACCAACCTAACTCATAATGTGAATGCATATCCAAGAATATGGATCAGTATCAAAATTTGATAGCCACAAAAAGGAGATAAAACATTTTAAAGAAAATACCTCCTGTATGGAAAGATTCTTTGAAATGTTTCTTGGATCTCTTCTTTCAAATTTGCAATTGTAGACTTTCTATTGACAAGGATCTGAAAAAGTAAAAGTAAATACCATATACCTAGTGAGTCGGAAAACACTACCCATTGAAATGGCAACTCTGACATATTCAAAGAGATCTAACGATTTAACAATTGTAAGTTTTCTCGTTTTCCACGTTTCTTTTCCGCGTTTTCAAGTTTGCATTGGTCCATACTCGAAAGCGAGGAAAAGAAAATGCGGAAATTGTTTAGCTCAAAGTCATTGGCCTAGATTATCAATTATGTTGACAAATATGTTTATAATTTCCCCACCTCACTCTCGAAATCGGCAGCATTTGGTCATTTGAATGCAATTTTACTTGAAAAATGGTGTTTCTCTTAAACTTTTAGACAAAGGAAGTTTAGGCCCTATTCACTTGATGTCTACAAAATTGGATACTGATCGGCAAGAGATATTTGACAGCAAAGCTACTCATCATCGTTAAGTCTGTTCATTTTATTTGGGAAAGTTTTGCAAAGAAAACAAAAATTTAAATTTCCACGCTTTTCTTTCCGCGTTTCCAAGTTTGCATTGGTTCATACGTGAAAGCACGGAAAAGAAAACGTGGAAGATGATTGGCCATATTATCTGTGGTTTCCGCGTATTCAATTCGGCCGGGAGTTATGGCCTGTGTGATGGACTCACCTTTGTTGTCCCAACGACTTCAGTATAAATTAAACAAACGAAGAGCTGGACAAGCCAATATCATTATTTGAATAACAGATTTCAGAAGATCTCTGTGAAAAACTGGGACAATCACACCGACCATAACTCTCCCTCATTATGGTCTGTGATGCGGGCTAGTACGAGCTCAGATTGAAAAGTTTGCGTTTTGCCTGCATGTTTGGGTGGCCAAGTACACTTCTTTTAATTAAAAATCAAATTCGTCCCCTCCCTCCTTCCTTTGAATTGGTTTGCTCCTTGCAGTTTGTCTGATATTTTGTAGAGACCTTTGAACAACGCTGGTTATGCTTTGTTAAGTTGAAAAGAACTATCGAAACTTTCACTCAAAATTGTCTGGTATTTTTCGAAACACAAACAAACAAACAAAACCAAAGAGGCCAGGCCAAGATGGAAAAGGGCCTAAAAAGTCATCTCGAGTGCGCATCATAGTACGGACGGAAGGTACGCTAACTTCAAAAAATCAGTTCTTCATACTCACCATAATATGCTCAAGACCAGGGAATGTGGTCAATTTGACCCTCAGTGGCTTTAACTCTTCTGCCATTTCACTACCCACCACGCTGCTGCGGAAAAATGGCGCCCTTCACTTCGATGTTTTGCAAATTTGTCCCACGAGGAAATCGATAACGAGGTTCATTGAAGAATTCATCAATGACGTAATAATCTATTTTTAAGGAAAAGCTCCTTCGCTGCAAAGGGGATGCATCGGAGTCGAAATGTTCAATTTTCATAGTGAAATAAAGAAAGATGAAATAGATCTTGAAAATTTGCACCAAGTGACTATTAGAGCTTGAGCTTTTATATTAAAAAGAAAGAGAAGAAGCCTATTTTCGATCGAAATTGCTCAATTGCCCTCATAACCCAATAGGAAATAAGGCTAGCCCAATAGAATCTATAGAAAATAGGAAATTTAGCACAAAAATAAATTTTCTTACTCTCTATATAAGCACTCTAGGGACAATACAATTCGTTTCACAGGAGCTTCTCCTCCTGAAATGTTTTCTCAAGCCGCTGGGTCCTTCTATTTACCAAGCATGCCACAGAAAATTGAAGATGGTAAAGGGGAGAAGAAGTCGAAATAATTATGCAGTAGCATGACTGTCATCATTGACACAATATCATGAATTGGATTATACCATTCTAGCAAAATAGTTCAGCTACAACAATAAACTAAGCAAATATAAACGAAGAAACTTATATCTGAACATCTGAGCTGATATACAGATAGATTTAAAGATATGACCATAGAATCAATAGTTTAATATTTATAAAATATGATAAAATAAACGAATGATAAGTGGCTCTAAAACACTACACGATATTTATAAGAAACTTGGATCAGCAGCACTCAGGACTAAAAGTATCTTAATCTCATGTAAAAATTTCCACCTTTTAGTACCAATTTTTCTTGATCTGTTTCTCATTTTTTCGGCACAAGAATCATGATGAAGTTTCTACCACTGCTACAGAAATGTTTCTGGACATATAAAACGACATTAGGCAAGGAAAAAAGTTTTGCTAGGTTCAAAATCTTCTGTCAAGGATATGTCTCTGAACTAGCCATGAATTTTACATATGAAGTAACATCTCTAGCTTAGTAGCGTTTTTAAGCACTTACAAGTACAAGCCAAGAGCTTGAAAGGACCTGGAAAGCAGCGCCGGAGCCAGCGCTTGAGAAGTGAGGGGCGTAGGTCCAGGAAAATATAGCATGACCACGCCCTTCAAACTCTCGGAAAACGTAGGCAACGCCCATTTAGCTACATTGAAGTTAGATGTTTGGTAAAAATATCTATTAGATCGTTTGATTACATGACAAGAACAATTGATCAGCCTTACCCCTCCTGAGAAACCAATTTTACTGCTTTTTTAAGCAAATCTCGAGGACCACCTTTTTTAAAAGTGGGGATCTGGACCCTCCCCCCCCCCTCATTCCCCACTTGGCTCCACCACTGCTGGAAAGGATCCCTTGCGTTACCTACTGAAATAAAGATCAAATAGATCTGTCCTTTCAAACTAGGCTACATGCCTTTACAGAGATAGCTTCTATATGCGAGTTTAAAACGGTTGTTCAGCAATGTAGTTTGGCACCAATGAAATTCAATAAAAAATAAATCTTGTTCTTGTCGTACTATTAAAATAAACAAGTAGTAAAATACTGTAAATAATAATAATATAATAATAATACGAATATTTTAACAGGATTAAAGCTTCAACAAAAAATATTGCTGTTTTCAATGCCTGGCCTGCTTGAAAAGAAAAGAAATATTAAAAACCTAATTTACAATTGCATAGCTATGAATAAATATCAAAATAAAAGTCCATGAGCTAAGATGTATGTATACATCGCTGGTGTATTACCCACTATGGAGACGCGTATTTTTTCATAAGAAACTAAGAAAATGGCTCAGTACTTAAAGTTTTTTGAGATCATCGGATTTTGAGTACTGAAAGCATGCTGAGAGTTTCTTGACATTTTCTTGGAACGTCCCTCAAATTCACGTTGTATTTGTCGGCGGGAGATCTCCTGTGACTTCGTGAACCTTTCATAGTCAGTCTTGTCAAGTCACACCTCTGTTGATACAAGTAGTACCAAGTAATAAAGTACAGCAAACATACTGAAGTGTGCTTTAGGCGAAATAAAAAAGCTTCAGGCGAAATAAAAATGTTTCTTTGGTAATATTTTTCCAGTACTCCAGTTTCTTAATTCTTTGGTGATCTGAGAGTTGAGTTTCTTATAAATAGTTTCTTGTAAAAAAATACGAGTACCAGCCCTTGTGTCTGTGAAAATAACAGAATTGAATCATTGTATCCATATATTTAAATTAAGATTGATAATAATTAAGCCTACGGTATTGGTTGCATTTTTGTCATAATTTTCCTTAGCTCCGTATCAGAACGCCATCTTAAATCTTCCCTGAAATCCAATCTCATTAGAAGTGTCACCATATAATGAAACGGCGCAACAAAAATATCATTAAAGAAGTCAAATATTGCGAAACTTGTAGATTCACTCTTCATAGGACCACTGAATGGCTCATTATTCTCTATCCATTTCTGTCCCACAAAGATTTGAAGTAAAACGACCAGCATCAGGAGACTGAGTGTTTGTAGGAATGATAATGTTGTCAGGTACATTGCATGGTAAAACACTGCTGTGTATCCAGGGAGGCTCATCATCTGAAAGAAAACGTGAATAATGTGAAAATATACACAAATCAAAATATTTCTAGAAAGTTGAATAAGTGCAGCGTTTGTATGTTAGGTCAATACTTTCCAGGTATATACATCAACCGCAAAAATTGGTGTAATTATTTATCACTTCCGCAAAAACTGGTCACAGGATTTAAAATCGCCGAAATTTCTCGCTACTGAAAATTCTAAGCACTGAAAGTTTTCATAGGCAAAAAAGACCAAAATGTGTGTATGTCAGTTTCCAAGATTTTATTGATGCTCAAAAACTTCTGCATGCATCTAGCGAATAATAGAAATTTTTGCAAGAAAAATTTTCAGCACATTTTTAAAAATTTGCTAACCAAGTATAAATTGATGAGAATGGGTGTACAACTTCAACCATGGAATTTACCTTGAATGAAATATTTATTCAATACAACAACCTCAAAATGTTTATTCAAGAATACTACCTTAGCTGCAAGTGTAGAGAGCTACTTCTCCGCTACTTCTCCAGAGAAGTGAGCGCCTCTGGAGAGGTAGCTCACTACATTCACAGTTAAGATAGTAGTCTCAAATAAAAAAGTGCATTTTTTCAATAAAAAAGAACATATTTTTCCTTAACTTTCATTAACCAGCTTACCCCTAGGTATGGATCTTGGGCAATACATAAAATCAAAACAAAAACCAAATTCACTTTTAACAAAAGTGATGGCAAGAAGCAAGCCAGTAGATAGAAGCCACACCAAGAGATTATCCATGATGTGAAACTGTGGAGGACAACATTCCTGAAAATGAATTCAAAGAATTTGTCAGAAAACGTTACAAGGTTATTGTGCATGTTGTACGAGGGGGGCTTTGGGGTTTCACGGGTTGCGGGTTTGGCCAATTTTAGCCCTTGGGTTTTAGGTTTCATGTTTTAAACGTGCGGGTTTACGGGTTTTAAGATGTTTCACGGGCTGCGGATTTAGCCTATTTTTCCACTCAGATTTCAGGTTTTCTATAAAAAATCCGCAGCTTTTTAGGTTTTCCAAGTCACATGGTTTGTGCAATTGACTGAGATCGAAAAACTGGCTTTTGGATGCTTAAAACAGTGAGGAACAGTCGCGACTGGTCGCTGAAAGCGAAATCGCTGGAAATATTGGAGAAATAGTGGCAAAAATTCTAATTTTTCGTCCAAAAGTTTAGCCACGGGTTTTGTGTTTTTGCTTCCGGGTTTTCAGGCTTTCGCAAATTTTGATGCGGGTTTGCAGGTTCTGTTACCCCCTAAAGCCCCCCTCTTGTACGTCATTAGAATGAATACGTGATGATATACAAGGATTTTAGAATTGCAAACTATGTTTTGTGCTTTACTTCTATCACATTTGCTCCTATTCCTTTGCTACAGTCACATTTCGCTAGCTTGCAAAATAAGTTAATCATTCTAGTTTTTCGCAATGCATCTTGGTAAAAAGTTAATGCCATTTTCTGTCTAGCACACAATTCCAGTCTGCAGAGTTAGGTATTATTCAACACGATCTCTGGTGCGCACAACCAAATTTATTTTGTTCTCTGTTGTATAATTTGAATAGCCTATTGCATATATCTAGTGCAAGTGCCATACTCTACACACTATATGCACACTTTAGATAAAGATCTTGTCCGAGAAAGTGCTGCACACACCGCGCAGTGCCTTTTATTATTTTACTTCTTTTCTTCAGCTGGTTCATTATTCTGTACAATGAATTTTCCCAATTCTTTTATTTTGTCAACTTTAGCTACAATTTTTATAATATCTAAAAATTGGCCTGATTCGCTCTTCTTTATGAATTGAATTCAACAATCTATTTTAGGCCAGTTTTTAGGCCAACCTAAACAAAAACTGTTCAATCATTCCAGACATATATATTATTATCATTATCAACAGAAACAGACAATTCCTCTCTTACCAAAACTTCTTATGTGTGTATCTTTTCACGGCAATTTGTCTTATCAAGTCGAAAAAGAAGTCCAGCTCATAATGCAGGGATTTCTGCGGCATAACTGCTTGGTCTTTTGACTCCTACTTGCAGATATCTCAACTTCACTTCCAAGTTCCAACTCATCTATTCTGCCTAAATAGCAACAGCAACAACAACAGACATCCTGCAAGTGAGGCTTGGTGACGTAATTCTTGGTGACGTCACCTTGATAAGTTGTCATTTTACGAAATTTCATACATGACATTTCTGTTTTTCCATACACGTTTTCATTTGTTAGAAACTAAAGTTGTCTTAAATTAGATGTCACGTGAAAATTCCCGTGAATAGAAACAATTGAAGAGTTTTGCATGAGTAATTTTGCGTTATCGCAAATTTCAAGTGACATCTAATTTGAGACAAGACTTCAGTGATAGTTGCACTCCACCACTGCTTCAAGGACACAAGAAGAAATTTAACTGGTCAATGCTGCATAAAAATTCAGTTTGAGAATCCTTTCTTCTAATTTCGGAGTATGCTTAATAACCAGGTAGCTTCATGAGCTTCTAAAAGCAAAAATTACCACAAGTTTAAAACTATTTCAAGACTTTGCAATATGTCTAAAGTTAATTTAGTCCTTGGCACAAATGCACACAAAGAAAGTTTCATTTTCGATAATATAATCAAATTTTGATGATTTTTCTGAAGGCTTTTTTACTCACCCGGTAGTATGACTGAATGTTTTTCGCATGAGCCATTTACGTGACATATTTCTTTTTTGTGGCCTCGTTCCAAATCAATAATTTGATCGTCCAAAAATTTTACCGTCCTATAATTTTGGCTTTTATTTCTTTCCACAGAGACATCGATTTATCCTCACAAAATTTTTTAATCTGTCTGACATTTGCTGACATTGGATGTCAGGCGAAGATGTCCGCTTATGAAAACAACTAAAGTGCGTTGTAAGAATAATTTTGCGTTGTCGCAAAATCTCGTCTGACATTTAATGTGGGGCGGTAGTTGGTTTGTACTGGACCGCTTTTTAAAGGCAGTGTATCATGGAGCTGGTTGGGTGGATGAGACGAATAAGAAAATGAGAATTTGGCAAGCTTCAGTAGTATCAAGGGTCCTCAAAATTCATGAAAATGATGACGATCTAACACTCTTTATTCGTGGGGGGAGGCATGCTCCAAAAGCACAAAGGCTTGGTGAATACTAGGTTTATAGTAGATCTTTTGTTACTAGCTTTATCTAAAGATCTTGTCAATCACATCCGCGACACACTCCCTTTAAAGGTTCTTCGGCAATCGGCATGCATTGCAGCCCTATGTGTAAAGGTGGCCAAGTTTCATGCTGCAATGTTGCATGAAGGTAATTTTGTGATGTAGCTCAATTCAGCAGCACGTCGTGGATGGGGAAGACCACCTCGGACAGAATCACTGAAATCGATATACTTGTTAGAGTCTACTTAATACCCCGGGCCTGGCAGTACCCAAGAATGGGGACGGGGACGTGAGGAGGTGACAGGTAGCTTTGTACCCAAAAATGGGGGTGAAGTTTCAAAATTTGCCCCAAGAATGGGGAAGCTGGAAAATTTTTTGCCCCAAGACTGGGAATGCTGATGCACTATACCACTACAAATGCATTTAGACCACTACAAAAGTTGTTTTGAGCCACACTTATTTGTTGGCTGTCACATTTCAATGATTTCAACCAATCAAATCATGCAAGATTTCAATTGGCAAAAGTGCAGCTTATTGTGCTCTTTGTGTAAAAGCCTCTACTACAAATGCAAATTTATGCAGACTTTTCCTTCCTATGAGGCTGGGCACTGGATATTTTGGAGTTACACAATAAAACTGACAAACCAGCTGATGCTAATTTACTGATGTCAATGTGCAACTATCATTTTCTGCACAAACAAGCTTTGTTTACATGTTGAATCACATCAATCTTTGTTGCACATTTAATAAAATAAATAATAATACCCAGAGATGAACATTCATGCTTCATATTCAAAGCAATAAAAAAGTTATGTTCATGAATCCTTTTATTAGGCTAAACAATACAGTACTGCCCTTGTACATGTTAACATGATTTTACTGCCTAAGAATTCAAGAGAAAATTTTACTTTCTTAAGAATTCTTGTTCAAAAAATTTACAGTCTTTCATATGAGTCAAGAATTCTTCTCAGAATGTGGAGAATTCTTGAAAATTCTTAAGAATTCTTGTCATGTTAATGTGCACAAGGTGTGTGTACTGTATAAGTGTAGGTATTATCTCAGGAAGGTAGGGATTTGTTTACAAGGTAATGCTGCTAAGGCATTAATAATTATGATAATTAAGAAAATGACTTTCACAGCCAAATCAATACCCAAAAGTGGGGAAACTTTGGAGAGGAAATATTGATACCCAAGAATGGGGAGAGATTCTCAAAAAAGACCCACAACTGGGACGCCTAACGGCCCCGTCTAAATTCTTGGGTGCTGCCAGGCCCGGGCTTAATACTTGTTAAAAATAGAACAAAACAAGCGATCGCAATGCATGCCGGTTGTGCAAAAGCCGTTAAAGCAGCCTCAAGGTTCCCATAAACCAAAGATGGGCACAGAATGAAACAAATAAAAATAACAGTTATGTGCTCTTAATCATCTATACATATAGTTATCAAAAGACTTTAAATTCAAGTTCATAATTGAAATACATTTAACTGCTGATTGCTAAGAAAATAAAATTTGTTATTAAAAGAAGAATTATCTTCAAGATCTACCAAGTAATTTGTTAAATTCAACGAAGCTAAGGAGATTTGAATATTTTAAAGATTTCTGCTTTCTAGAATCAGTAACTACAAGTTGAACACTATTTACTTCATAGTTCTCGTTATCTTTAGACTTCAAGTTAATTTGATGTGAATAGGATGGAAAAGAATGCAAAGGTTGAACCAGCCGAAGAAACAGCTCGGAAAGGAAGGTAAAATTAAAAACTTCACTTATTTTGGTCGCCTTTTTCGAGTATACCTTTTTCGTAGCTGAGGTAGATCTGCACACACCTTCAGGGGTCACCGTTGTCAGTTCCATCTCATTTGACGGAATTTATGACTCGGCCAACAAGAGCATGTTATTCATTAAATACCCAAACGAGAATAATAGTCCGCGGTTTTCTTGCCCGCGTTTTAGACTTTACGATGTGTGAAAATCTAAAACGCGGACAAGAAAACCGCGGACTAATGTTCTCGTTTGGTCCGAGTGTCCGCATTTTAGACCTGACCCCCGGGGGCGGATACATAACATGTTGAGAGTATGGGTATGCCCATATGGGTGGGTTTTTGGGCAGAAAATTCTCTAAACAAGGGACATTTTTTAGCAAATTTTCCTTAACCCTACCTGACCTGGGGGGGGGCGGATTCCGCCCCCCCTAGTATATTTTTGTTTCCACTATGTTCGATATATCTAGAAGGCTGCTGAGATTTAGTAAGTTTAACTTTGTATCATAGAGCAATGAAACTGTAACAATTTTGACATTCTATATTTAGCACTGTCTCCATGGTTTCCAAGTTGTCATCTGGCATTCTGTGAAAATTAACTTTATATCTCCCTTATTCTTTTTAAATGGTCCAATTAAGCTCAAATCTTTGATTTACATGTATTTTTATCTAAATTTTTCATTTCTGTAAGAAAATGCACGTTTGATGAACTTTTAACATGCTTTCATTTTTATGACGTCATTCAACATCATAATGATTATTATGCTCTAGCAACAACAACCAAGGCGCTAATCGCATTAAAATTTTAAATAATCATTGTGTATATTATGAATAACAGTTGTGCCAAGTTAGGTGATCATTGTTGATATAACATCTTGAATAAAGAGGGGGGGCGGAATCCGCCCCCCCCAGGCATTGAGTGTTTCAAAACACCCAGGTCAGATAGGGTTAAACATAGGTTTGGTCGGTTTGGCTGAAATCGGCAAAAATCGTTCAAAATGGGTAGTTCTCCGCCAAAATTCATCATAAAAGTGGGTACGAAGGCGAATTTTGGCAATTAGAAGAGGGTAGCTTTCTGAAAACCGGGCGGCAGACCCCCGTACATTCACAAGTTTTGCACCCCCCCCCCGGGACCTGACCAGATAGGAAGTTGCCGCAGCTCAGAAATTTAGTCCAGCTTCACGCATGATTATGAGTCCCTTTTTTATTGGTTTTGGTATTGTAGTGATTGAGCCGAGGTAAGGTAAGGTGGATCGATAAATAGGACACAGGTAGCAACTTTAATCGAGAATTATTATGTGAATCCTTAAGTATTCTTCCAGACGACATGACGTCACAGCAGCGTTGAAAACACCACGACATCTTGTTTTGGGGGTAAATCTGCAGAGCTTTTCTACAGGTTTCTGTATACGAAATTACCAAAAGTTGCAATAAATGGCTCTTATATTCACCCTCGCGATAGCGAGAAGGGAAATGATAGGTAGCTATTGTCAGCGAGAACTAAACAAACGAATTAATTGCATGAAAATACCGTTCTTAAAAGCAGACCATAAATTTAGTCCAAGAAAGCTGTGAGAAACTTGCCTTTGCGACGATAATTTTGTAAACAGCGCCACAAACTCCAACAGTTGTAAGCTGATCATCGCTTCTTTAAAGTTAGCCCTCTTTTTCAACGCTCGCCAATCTATCCTTGAAACTTGTTAAAAAGACTTAAAAAGATTCTCAGCTTTTAAAATTTATTGATTGTAGTGGCTTCATATACCTCAACGCTGATTTTTAAAAGTGAATTGATTAAGTCACGTGGCATGTCGACTGGGCGAATTAAACAAGTTAGAAAGCTTGTTAGACAGGTGAAATAAGTGAAAAGGTAATACAGAATGTGCAAACAACTGCCAGTTTCAGAAACTGCTTTCTCGGCAGCTAAAGTCCATGATTTTCAACCATTTCAAGTTGGAGGATTCCGGTCTTGTTGATAAGATAAAACGCAAGTCTTTAAAACAACTATGACAATAGGAGGAATTTTCTCTAATGCCCTTATCCTTAAAATGGAAATATACATGATTGCATCATCAATAGTTAGATATTACCATTAGTCACTTAGCATATAGGCTTTAAATCCGTAGAATTCTTGTTTGGAAGTCAATAAATTTTGAATCCGTGCATTAAAACGATAACATGAAGCAACGTGTTAGACAAAACATAAACCAAATATATTATTAACTGAATTAACTGCATTTGTATACACCCCTTGTATTGCTATTTTTCTTCTTGTCACAGTCTATGAGGTTTTGCCTCACTTTCTACCTACAGTAGCTGCTGCCTGATATTTTCAAATAAAACATTCAAAGGCATTCATCAAGTTTCCCAAAGATTCAAAGCCTATGCTGATACCTACACAATTGTACATTGATGACTTTTTCCTCTAATCATTTATCAGTTCATACTGTACAAACTGTTTCAGTCTCTCCAAATATTGTCCATACAGCTCCACATCATTGTGTCCTGCTCCTTCAACCCACAATGGTTCCACTGCTCTGGGACATCTTTCATAAATGCCAAGCCCATGTGAGAAATCTATTACTTCATCTTCCGTCCCATGAATGACCAGTACTGGCGAAACTACCTTTGAAACTTTTTCTATGCTGAAAAATTAAGGAATTATGAATTAGAAACATGCAAGTGAGAGCATAGCCTCCAAATCTTTAAAAAACATTGCATGGATCGTTAATGCATCTTCCGTTTGATTATATGGCTTGAAAGGAACTTCAGATATGTTGCTATAATCCTATATGTAGCATTTCTAATATCTTGATTATTTTCAGAATAACAGCAGTTTTCTCTTTATTGAAAGAACTCGTGAAAAGTTTTGAAAAAAAAATTGAAATAGTCATAGATCCTAAATTAAAATATGGAAAACAGTACAATCTTCAAGAAAACAATAGTTTATGAACGTGGTCTAAAATATGGCTGCAAGCCGAAATCTGTAACTCTGCTAGTTTACGATTTAGCGATTTGATGATGTCACATTCTCAAAAATCGCCCAAGCAAAGAAGACGATGTAATTCTGAAAATAATCTAGACATCAGAAATGTTACATATACAGTAGGATTATAGCAAAGTACTTGAAGTTTCAAGCCATTAAATCAAACAGAAGATGCATTAACCATCCGTGCATTGTTTTTTAAGATGCCAAAGATTTGGAGGCTATGCTGCAAGTGAGAAAAATCACATGGTGATACAAAATACTGCTGGGTGACCCAAAAAATGAAACTTTTTGAAAACTCACCAAAATTAGATCATTTTGCCAATCTTAAAAATTTATTTTGGTGCACTTGCATCAAGTTTCAAATAGCCTGCGCGCAGCCTCAACACTCCTCAACCAACGTCTATGCTTTGGCTGAGGATGAACACAGGCTAGTTTCAAATAATTAATCTAAGAGATGTTACAAAGCCTGATGTAACTTTGCCTTTGCAAAGCTTCTCTTTTGAGAGCAACCTCGTGTTCATGCATAATCTGAAACTGCAAGAGCTGATTATTAAAGGAATTTTTGACCTGTCCAGCCACTCAGTTTGTCTACTTATGTTTGTGATTAAAGCTCTTGTTATTATTTGGATTCAAAATTTCTTGGGATTGGCAAAATACAGTATTTTGGTGGAAAACATACAATTTTGTACAATACTATACAGTACAGGCCTTGTGCAGGTTAACATGACAGGAATTCTAAAGAATTCTTGAGAATTTTCAAGAATTCTTCAAATTATCATTAGAATTCTTGAGCCATATGAAAGACTGTAAACTTTTTTAAACAAGACCTCTAACGAAACTAAAAACATTCTTATGAATTCTTGAGAATTCTTAGGCAGGAAAACCATGTTAATGTGTGGAAGGCCTGTACTGTAGCTCAAATTGTGGTTTTTCAAGCAATGATATTGTTGTCTTTTCCCCAAAGGAATGAAATAAAAATCATCCCAGTAATTGATTTGATCTGATGCGTACTGTATTACAGCATAGGGCTAAAATCTTTAAAATCTTTAAAAAATGGGTGTAAAATTCTATTAAATTTTTCTTTGAATTGAATAGCTTGAAAGGAACTTAGGGTACTTTGCTGTAAATCTGCCGTGGAAATTTCTGATACCTTGATTATTTTCAAAATGGCAGCATTTATATTTTGTTGAAATAATTCACGGAAAATTTCGAAAAAATAAAATCATCGTAAATCCTAAATCAATAGAGGAAAAATGATACAATCTTTAGAAAAACCGCAATTTATGAAGGTCTACACTATGGTGGCAAGCAGAAATCTGTCGCTCTTCTGGTTTAGGATTTTGAAATTTGATGACGTCACAGCCTCAAATATAATAAATGCCACCATTTTGAAATTAATCAAGATATCAAAAAATTTCCATGGTAGATTTACAGGAAAATACCCTAAGTTCCTTTCAAGCCATTTGATTCAAAGAAAAATGTAAAAAATTTTACACCAACTTTTTTTAAAGATTTGAGCCCTATGCTCTATATTACCTTTAGCAAGTCCTGAAGTTCTAAATTTATGGTTTTTGCAGATAATTTGACCTTGAATTAAACAGTCTTAAAATGTTCATGACATGAAGCTATATGAGGCAATAGAAGAGATGATTTATTAGTATTTGTGAATGTTTTGATCATTGAACATTGGCCTTCAGACCAACAACAAGATAACATAAGGAAACCAAATGATATTCCAGAATGAGGAGTGGATTATCTGTGGCGATATCTGAGATGCTGTGGTGAAAAGATCCTCACAATTGGAAGTAACCATAATCTATGAAGACATCCTTGTGGCCTGGTGACTGCATTCCAGTCCTGGAATATCTTTTAGGGACTTCCTAACATATCACTGTTGCTTCTTACTATGAGAAAAGCAGGCCTCGATAAAGCAATTTTGTGCCTGGGAACACTAGCCAAAAAAACATTTAGGAACTCTTAAACATGTATGCCGGAAACAGGAGATTTTGCTGTGCCAAGGCAGTAAGATTCCAAGGATTTTTCCGGGTCTGGATACAAGCACAAACAATTGAACCAAAATGTCTTTTCAGCATTTGCAAAACAAAGTCCATATTTAGCACATTGCTCAGTGTAAAAAAATTGCATGTACTTTATGATATCTGAGCCTAGCCCTTACACATTCTAGTTGTGGCCATACTATGATATAAAATTTTTCCTCCCTCTTGTGTTGCTGTAGGGTTAAAAACATGTTTCTTTTCTCAAAGTTGTTTATCAGAAATTAGTACTGGGATTGCCAAAAATTTAAGAAAATTTACTAGTAAGATGTTTGGGAAGCACAAAGATATATTCAAACATTTTATGGCAAAAGGCATCCTTGAACCCCTATTTCTAAATTCACTGAAACAATATGTTTCGAGTCAGACAAAACTCTTTCTCTCTACTTGTAGTTATGTATATCAAAAGCCTATTTATCACAGTAATAGAAACTGCATCTGAATTCTTGCACCCAAAACAATAAACAAATTAAGGCATTTTAGCCATAAAATCTTCATTCAAAAGTAAGAAGCTGATGCAAGTTTCTTATAAAAAATCCTGTATCTCCTGTGTTTTTATAGTATCAAATGCCATATTTCAATATCCCATGTACCAAGCCCCTGCAAGTTGTTTCTAAACCAGATAAATGATTAATATCAAGAGAGTGGGTTTTTCTCACATTAAACCAAAAACATCTGCCATGGTGATAAAATCTTGATTTTATGAGCAGGAGGGAGCTTTTTCTTTGTAGTTGCTGACACATTAAAAAATGTATATAAATCAAACAGATGAAAAAATTAAGCAGTCTTATTGTTTTATGTTTATTGCTTGTTGTTTTAATTTATTTTAATATTGATGATCATAATATTTTTGCATCCCAAGTGACATTTACAGTTATTCACCTGCCCGCCCCACTTCTGGCTGTAAAGCCACCCTTTAGGCTTGGTTTGTATCAGGCGTTAACTTGTGTTAACTCACGCTAAACTAGTTAGGACAAATTGCTAGTGAAACTGGCGTTAAAGTCATTGTGCTAATACCATGTTCAGATTATATTTTTCAGTTATAAATTAAGTTTCAGTAGCTATCCCACGCAACATCCAGAAAAGCAAAACTTTTGCTCCTGCAAGCCAGATTTGGAACATTTGCTGTACACACGAAATTATTTGCACACGCAAAACATAGCGTTTGTTGATCTTGGCTGCGCAGTAGCTGTGAAACAAAAGGTTACATCATATTTCTATTGTTTTCAATCCCTAATTTCACTGTGAAGATTTACTTAGGCCATTAAACTTGCGTGCGAAGAAAGGACATTTTCTAGCCTGGCCTGCAAGTTCGTGTTTGTGCAAGTTCTTACACAGATGCACATACAGCATATCTCCCCATTTGGGGGAGGGCTGGCTAGTAGACTTTAAACTATCCCCAAATTGAACGGTTTACATAAATTTGGGCAGGGTAAGGCAGGNTTGGAACATTTGCTGTACACACGAAATTATTTGCACACGCAAAACATAGCGTTTGTTGATCTTGGCTGCGCAGTAGCTGTGAAACAAAAGGTTACATCATATTTCTATTGTTTTCAATCCCTAATTTCACTGTGAAGATTTACTTAGGCCATTAAACTTGCGTGCGAAGAAAGGACATTTTCTAGCCTGGCCTGCAAGTTCGTGTTTGTGCAAGTTCTTACACAGATGCACATACAGCATATCTCCCCATTTGGGGGAGGGCTGGCTAGTAGACTTTAAACTATCCCCAAATTGAACGGTTTACATAAATTTGGGCAGGGTAAGGCAGGGCTGGTAAGTTTGTTTATCAGCTCTTCTCTAGCACATTTTAGCCTTTTTATACTCACCTAGGGAATGCATCAAAGCAGTAGGTTTTCTTTGTGTCAGGAAAAGCAACTCTCATTCCAGAAGTCAATGGAGAATGAAGAATAACACCAGCACATTCAAAGCGCGAAGCAAGATCGATAGTAGGCACAGTACCAATGCTTTGGCCATACAAAATTATATTCTCAGGGCTAATCCCATATCGAGAACGAAGAGCACTCCATGCCGCTTCGATGTCTGCATAAATGTTCTTCTCCGAAGGCTTGCCATTACTTGCTCCATAACCAGAATAATCATATGAGAAGATATTGCAGTTTATTCTAGTTCCTAGTCCAACATAAAAACTGCTCATTTGACCTAAATCAACGGCATTGCCATGACTGAAAATTAAGGTGAATCTTGCACTTGAGGAACACCTAACATACATACAACCCACTTGATTTCCTCGATTGGTCCTCGTTTTAAAGACCTCAATACAATCTAACTCTTTTTGTCCATATTGCCATTCTGCACGCTCACTAAGATGAAAGGCCCATGTTCCATCACCAAGTTCTTGCATAGTGTAAGTCGGCTCAGGAGGGAGGAAGGCCAGTTTCGAGGCGATTGAAGCTGGACATGGTGGACAGCAAAAAAGGCAACAAAGCTCTGAGAATGAAAGGCTGTTCATCCCGGCAAACGATTCTTTGGTGCTTCGTCTTTCGGTAGGCCAGGAATTATAAGTGTTGACAGTTACTGCGATCGAAATCTCATTGTAATTATCCGAAAAAGAATCCGCACTTTCTGAACATTGCCTCCATGTTAGATATTTGTTATCTGTTCCTGGACAACAGCATGTCATGCTACTCAGGTCGTTTCAGTTCTTTCGCAGTGCAGCCTGGCCATCTGTGAGTCTGGGTCATACGAAATTTGCGTCGCAAAAATAGAAAAGAATCTATGCTCTTCAGTATTAAAGAAAATTTTGTACATTAAGTAAAATCAAATATCTTCAAACAAGTTTTAAACGCGGTAATGTGTCTGTTTTTCGAATACAATGTTACTTTGGCTAAAACCACACTGCTATTTTTTGCGCGAACATTTTCATACGACAAGAATTTGAGGTGAACTACAAATTTGAGACTCTGGTAGCCATAGGTAAGTTTTGAAAATCTNATTTTCTGTTACGACCCAATCCCAGAATGTAGGCGGGATTTTGAGACCCAATCCCAGAATATGGGTGAGGTTTCCGACAAGTGTTTTCGCTAAAAAAACAATAGTAAAATTGTTGTTTATCCTAGACCTGACCATTCCCAGAATTTCTAGTAAAAATTTGACCCAATCCCAGAAAATTCCTACAAAAGGCATATCCCATTCCCAGAATTTTCGTGCCAAAAACTATCCCAAAACTGGCGCACATCCCCGTATGACTGGATAGCGAAGTACCCACCCCGGGGATATTGCTTCAATCCATGATTTCATTGTCTCGCTTATTCATAGAACAGCTATCATCTCTAAAATTGACTTGGTTCTTGATCTTGAAACGTTTTGGCACCGGTGCTTCTTAGCCAATAACTTAGACTGTTGGTCATATTCACGATACTCCCTAACAAGATCGTTTGGTAGGATCGCAAGTCGCGACATATACGGGGTGAACCAGAAATAATGTTTAGACGTTTGAAAACCTATAGCTTTCAAACAACTTATTGGATTCCTATAAACTGATATTATCTGTGCCGCCAACATGTCAACTTAGACACACACATTTATTTTGTTAAAATCGGTTGTATCAGTGTCGAATTATAACCGATTCATTAATAATTTTCATCAGAAAATCTTTCAAAACAGGCCTAAAATCCTTGACAACCTTTGCTGACGATCCATAATCAAACTCTAGCTGTCTATCTTATCGCTCAAATATCTTACTAGGTACATAAAAAGGCGCTGCATAATTCTACACACTTGGGACTGTCATTCGGCCTTTTTTCATCTATGTTCTATGACCATGAGGCTGGATTGTTAGCAAATTTGATCAAGGATTTTAGGCCTGTTTTTAAGGATCTTGAGATGAACAATCTTTATAAAATTGCTTATGCCTTGAGAATGATACAACCGATTTTGATCAACTAAATTTTAATATCTAAGTTGTACACAAATATCACCAGTTCATAGGAATCTAATACTAGATTGACAGCTACAGGCTCTCGAAAGCCTGAATATTTTTCTGACTGACCCGGTCTTAGTGCAGGGAGCGGTGTGACTACGACGATTGCAATAGATGCTCTTTCATCTTCACTGCATTCTTTTGATTGCCATTTCACTGCCGCTGATGCTAGCTTGCATGAACAAGAGCATGCTGAAATATGTGTTCAATGGGCTGCAGTACGTGTTTACTGTAGTGTATGCCATCTCTTGTTCCCCATGGGTAAGACGCAGTCAGTGGTTGTGCATCGAGAACTAAAATATCAGCATTGCACATTGCTGCGTTTGCATATGCGTTGAAGAGTTGTATACGCTACAAAGATAATAACGATTGTGATCAATATGCCATTCACAAAGAATTGATCAAACATGGAATCACTCAATCAATTAATTGATTAATCTCATCTATAAATGTAAATTACATGATTCAAGGGCCAATTTTTTAGTAGCACGTAAAGAGTAGAAGATAATTCAAAAATTGAAACGTTTAAAAAAGTTATACATTTTGTATATTTTGAATCTATACGAAGATATTGATAATAGATAAAATTTTAGCCTTGAATATTACTAAAATTTTATCTATTATCAATATCTTCGTATACATTAGAATAATTATAGCCGCACGTGCAAACAACTGATACATTTATATTTTGAATCATTTATAAATCAGGTTATATATCGGGCGAGTAAAAAGATATGTTCACTTTTTGCAAAACCGTTCGGCAGAAATATTTCAGCCGTTTTGAAAACACCAACTTCTTCATCTCACTGAGGCTACAACTTAATTTTAAGATTTTATTATTATTTTTTGTGAGCTGTTGCGTTCTTAATGAATTTTCCTAAATTGTTTCGTTTTTAGTTTTGTTACGCGTAACGTTTTTTACGTTTTCTTTGCTTTGCTGAAAAAATTTATTTAATGGCAGATCAGTAACATGCACTTCAACAATCCAATCATTTTGGAAGATCAATGAAAACAACTTTTAGCAAAAATTACTGATAAAGAGTTAAGTTATGCTACCTGGCTAGTTATAAATCGCCTGAAAGATCCCATTATTGGAAGTGCCTGTTGATGTATTGCAGTTGAGCTTCTCCAAATAGCTGTGCCATTATATGTCTCTTTGATTGCTTCTATAAGTGCATCAATTGTGTCTCGATATTTCTTGAAAGATGTGTTCTGTTTTGAAGAAAGCAAAGAAGTATTATTAAAAAATGTTTCCGTGGATGTGATTTCAAAATTTTGTGTCTGTTTTATTTTATTGTAAGCAAGCCTTTTCGTAGTATGTTCATAGAGTATTTATCATTTACATGCAATGCTATGATTTTTGGAAATTAAAAATGCGTTGAAGAGTGCAGCCATAATACCGGGTGAGTGAAAGAAGCTCGCCGTTAGAAAAGATGCACCTTGGTAGTCATTCACAAAACTGTTATCCCTGGAGAACCACACTAGTGCGCCACATTTGAATGTGACAAGACGATAACTCACGCCAGTGGCGTGGTGGCCGGGGGGCAGGGGGGCACGTGCCCCCCCAGCGACGTGAAAAGATGGGGGCGCCGAAGGCGCCCAACGTTTTAAGAGGGCGCCAAAATCCCGAACATAAGCTTGGTTCAAACTAAAGTGAAATAGCGTTAGAATGCACTGGAAATACGAGGAAAAAAGCGTCGAACTTATTTTGTCTCAATTTGAGATGTTATAGGCACCTTTGAAGATGTTTGGATAGAATAACTCTTTAAAAATGTAAAGTAATTACATTTGGAAGCAATAACTCACTTAAAAAGCGTTTAAGATGTGCATAGAGAAAAATATCTTGGAATATCTTCCACAACTGATTTTCTTTTAAATTGAAATCAAACTTGCCCATCGAATCAGTGGCGTGGCCACGGGGAGGGATGGGGGGCATTTGCCCCCCCCCCACTTCTGTGAAAAGATGGTCCTCGAGATTCTTTCAAAAACGAGGAGAAAGTCGCTGGGTATAGGTAGGGTGTGTAAGAATTTTTCCAAGAAATGCAGGAAGCTGACCGGGAGAGTCATTCTAAGCCAAAGTAAAGGTTGGTATTTTAGAAAATTTTCCCAGGCGTACTATCACACACAGAATTTTAAAGGCTTCCATTTCGGGGTCAAGCAAATACTGGATTGCGAGAAGCATTCTAGGAAAAAGTATAAGGTCTTTGCGCAAAAATTTTCCCAAAGATGGTGATTCATAAAAAACTGTTACAAAATTGTCAAAGTTTCCAATGGCATTGGTAAAGATGGGATCGAGAGAAGCGTTCTAAGCCAAAGTAAAGGGCGTGTCCTCAAAAATTTTCCTGGGGGCTTCGCCCCCAGACCCCTTCGTTTGAAT
>REGM01000087.1:692288-723512 GCA_004194415.1 Aurelia aurita | reverse complement strand
ATCTGTGATCAACTGACAATTGTCACAGCTTTCTGGGGGGCGCCAAAAATTGGTTGTGCCCCCCCAGCCAATTTGGAGCCACCACGCCACTGACTCACGCTCTTGTCAATGCTGTGAGGCAGAAAACTTGCAGAAACTTGATCCATGTTTTTAGCTGTTTTGCAAGTTTTAAGAAGGAGAGAACGATATTAAAGCCTCTATGAGACGATGAATTTGAAACTTCTCAAGTTAATTTGAAGGTGTTTCAGTATGATTTTGGCATCAGTAAACTCACCTTTGACTCACCCTGAAGATTTTACAAAATAGATTAAATGCATACCTTTACATAATGGGCTCCAGCATTAAACAGTAAGACACTATGGGCATCCATATCTTTTCTGCCAGTAACATTTTCAAGATAGCTCTTCACAACTGATACATCTAAGTCAACATCAGCACATGTGTGAGTCTGAAGGAAAGTTGATGACGTTACAAAATGTGTCTTGAAACGAGTAATTCGGAAACAGCCTCCTTTAGATTTGTACTGTGTAGTTAGAGAAACTGAACTCATCCTATACGAGATGTGGCCGTCCATACCAACATTTTTGTGAAATTTCCATATACCATAAGTTTGGAAGTGACAAAAGTATACTTCATAAACTTAAATTGTGAATCAAAAGTAAAGATATCACTATGAAGGCAAATTTTATTATATTCAATCTCGTTACTAATATGTTTACCAGAAAATAAAATGTATGCTTTGTTGCAGAATTTAATATTGATGATTTCTGAAATCTAAAAGTAATGCGACTCTCCTGTTCTCTCCTGTTAGAACAACCAATCACTCGACCTCGTTCCCATTACCCAAAAGGAGGCTGCTGAATCCAGTATTGACGTAGGAAACTGGCCCTCGAAACCAGGTTGCTAACCACTAGTAATCAGAAGGAATTTATAGGACGTAAATTGTACTTACTATATCATACAAAGTCTTTGGATAAAGCCAGTTGTAAGTCACCATACATTTCTTGAATATTTTTGTACATAACAGTTTATCTTGTACTGATTTGTAGAAATAGTAACTTATTGAATCCCCATAGATCCACATATTGCCTTTCCTTGGTTCGTGACCACGTGACCAAGGTTTGTCATGCAACATCATATTTCGAACTGAAATTTGAAATTTGAAATTTGAAAAGAATCTGAGTCGTTCAAAAAGTAACACACGCAATTTGAGGACTCGTACTGTTAAAAGCGATAGTCAACCTTGAAATTTCGAATGCCGTCTCTTGAGGTAGTATTGAAATGTAACTACGCTTTGTGAGCAACGCTAGGCACCTAAGCAATTGAGACCTAAGTTGGATTCAGATCAGTGCATTTTATAAGAAAGTCAAATGAAAGATATTTTTAAGGCTTATTACTCGATTGCGAGCGAGAAACACATCCTAGATTGTCTAGATTTTAAGACTGACGCCTCCAAATGAACTTAATTTTTGAAACTTTACTTTTAAAATGTAGGAATTTGCTCGAAGGTTATATGAAAACAAGATTTAGAATCATAAAATATGGTTGCAATGTAGTTTTACAGTATGATTTTGCCAACGGTACATACCACAAGGTACCTTACAAAAGGAAGCAAGACATTAAATGGCTTTTTCCCTACCGTCAAGTTCAGGAGAAATATATGGCTTCCAATGTTGCCCATTCGAGGTCCATTCCCCATGTCCATCCCAAAATAAATTGCATGGTAATCCACAGTCCAGGCCAAAAATTATTGCAGGCAGTTCTGAAAGCAAAACATTTGAAATTGTAGTTGCTGTAATTGTAATTGTTTTTGTTGTAATTGTAATTGTATTATTGCAGTTTTGCGCTTGTCGCATCTGCTGTAAGGATATATCTTAGGACATTTTTACTAAATTATAAACTTTCTTAAAACTAGAGCATAGACGACCTTTCGTCCCTTGTTTCCCTGCGTTCTTTGACTTGATGATGTCGCTTCCGTCAATAGGTCGCTTCGGCCTATTGACCGGAGAGGTGTCATCAAGTCAAATAACGCAGGGAAACAAGGGACGAAAGGTCATAAGTCTAACTAGAGCATACACCGTAGGAACATTACGAATACAAAGTCACCACGACGTCATACAAGATTATGGTGCTAGTTAAGTCATCGTCTTTGCAGTATTGGGTGCCGGGTGAATCAGAAAAAGTATCCACTGTTTGAAAAATCGTACTGCAAAAACTATAAAACCTATTTGAAAAATTACAACTCCCTTGCCTGACTGAGAGTTTAACTTAATTTTAAAATTTTATTCATGGTTTACAATGCACAATCTTTATCTCAAATGAAGAATTCCCGAAAACTAGCTTCCATGGACTTTGCCTAAAACTACAAGTGAGTGGCTCGATTCAATCCACTTTTCGACCATCAAAATGGTAAAATGTTTTTTTGCTCAGTCATTGCTTTCTAATGATACGGACACGGTTGAAATGTAATTATGCTCTTTCATCAATGCTGAGCATCAAACAGTCAAAATCTACATGATAGTGAACAGCCCATTTTTGGCTGTTTTTGGGCAAATTGAGAATCAGGACTTTTGGCTAAATCCTAATTTCAGACAGAAATAATGCACCTACAATTATGAGAAAAACTCCAAAATTAAGTTGAAGCATCAGTGAGATGATGAAATTGAAATTTTACAAATTAGTTGCATTTCGTTTCCTGTACGATTTTTGCAAACAGTGGATACAGTGTTGAGAAATTCTGGTACTACTCTTGTTCGGTGTTAGGGAAGCTCTTAAATAATTAGAAACATAGTGCGTATGTTAACGTTATAAATTAGTAATAAGAAGTTGTTTTCTACGCAGACCAAGCTGTTAAAAGAATATTTAGAATCAAGCATAAAGCGTTATATGTAATAAATCATTAAGCTGAATATCATTATAATCTATGTAATGGTGTTTCAAGTATCTGAATAAACCAGTGTGTTAATATTTAAATAACCCTATAAAACATAGAAAGTAGATATGAAGTTATTTGCAATCATCGTCAATTGATATAAAGCTAGAAGTCGACAAGTGAATATTTACATTTGATTAAATCAGAAATTAATTANCTACAAATAGGCAACCCCTGGAGGTGTTAACAAAAACCCTTGCCAGGGGTTCTTTGTAAAAACCCCTTGCAAGGGTTTTTGTTAACACCTCCAGGGGTTGCATTTTTGTGGGCTGCTGAAAAACCCTTATGGGTTTTTATAACACAACGGACAGGTTTTTTAAAAAACCTTCGTAAGGGGTTCTTTGAGAAACCCGTAAAAGGGGTTCTTGGAAAAACCTGTGCAAAGGGGTTCTTTCAAAAACCTCTGAACAGGGTTTTTTTAAGCACCTTTAGGGGTTGCCTATTTGTAGGCTGCTGAAAAACCCCTTGGGGTTTTTGTTAGCACCTCTATTTTTTTGAGTGTAGTGCGTATGTTAACGTTATAAATTAGTAATAAGAAGTTGTTTTCTACGCAGACCAAGCTGTTAAAAGAATATTTAGAATCAAGCATAAAGCGTTATATGTAATAAATCATTAAGCTGAATATCATTATAATCTATGTAATGGTGTTTCAAGTATCTGAATAAACCAGTGTGTTAATATTTAAATAACCCTATAAAACATAGAAAGTAGATATGAAGTTATTTGCAATCATCGTCAATTGATATAAAGCTAGAAGTCGACAAGTGAATATTTACTTTGATTAAATCAGAAATTAATTAAATCAGAAAGAGCACTCTGCAAGATCGAACTCTTCTCCTCAACAAAGGCAACGTTCCGAGCACACATATATTGGCGACAAGCAAACCCAGAGTTAAATTCGACTGTTTACAACCCAAACACGTCGTTTAAAATAGTCGTTGGTGAGTTAGAAATAGCTATAGCTAGTAGAATCATTTCAACCTTTTCTTCTTCAGAGTTGTTTTGGTTACATTGAATGCACAAAAGCGAGGGAGATTCACCATTGCTGCAGACATGAGTACTAATTTTGGATGGCAAGAGCGGGAGCTTGAAGCTGAGGAAATCGCCAGTTTAAGAAACGATGTGATGTGTAAAATCTTGAAAGAAGAACGTTTTGATTTGTTGCCATTTCATGGTTTCCTGCATTTTAAGGAGAAAATCTGGATTGGGAAAATAAAACTTCTTAGGCCTAGGAATCAAGATACTGGAGCGTCGTTCTTTGAAGAGAAATCAGATGCATTATTTGTGCTTGAAGTGGAATTTAGGATCATTGATGAGATGAAAAGTGGGGCGAGCAAAAATTCGGCTTTACTTAGAAAAGGCATAACGGTTTTTGCAGCATCAAGGCCAAAACAGCTACCACTTGACGACGAGGCTAATCCATCATGGCAGCGTCTATGCGGCTATCTTTTGACAACTCATGGTAATACAACGAACGAGACAGATGCGGAAAATGGTTTTCCAAATTTCAGGCAATTTGTATGCTTGAATCAGCATTTGCAGGCAAATTTGCTGACTGGTGCAACTGCTCTCATGCAGGAATTCTTGGCAAAGAAAGTGACTGCTTTTTTCGCTGTTTTACAAGATTCCAAGTCTGCAAAATTCACTGAAGTTCCGAACAGTGTTCGTGGCTATGTTATTAGGGAGATGACATTGAAAGAGACCTTATATGCAGTTGATCATTGGAAATTCTCGTCCGAAGCTAGCAAATTTCGTTTTTCCTGCAGTAGTAGCCTGGGACTAGCTATTGGTGCGTTCCCGGATGACAGTGAATACCCGGTATGCTGGGCGTTTGTTTCATGGGAAGGCGCCATCGCAGCGCTGCAAACTCTACCTGGTTATCAACGTAAAGGATTAGCAAAAGCGGTAATCAAAAAAATCGCTTTAAAAATGATTGACATTGGTTTAATGCCGTTTGTTTTCATCGAGGATATTGATACTGCTGTGGTTCCTCAAAGGTTATTTAGCAGCCTCGGATTCACGGTACACAGGGATACAAAGTTTGTGTGGACGATTCATGCAGGACATAAGAATTATGAAAAGAAGAAGGTGTGAATAACGCTTGAAGTCGTGGCCATATCTGGCCATATTCTTATGTTCCTCTTCTCTTATCTCTAGACACATTGGCTCTAAACAATTCCATAAGCACAAAACCAATGGCTTTTTCGTGAAAATTCACGATTTTGTACAAAACTATAGCTCAAAAGACGATTTTTCAAGCAACGATTCCATGGTCTTTTTCTTCAGGAATAATATAATGATAATTCCAGACACTAATTCGATCTTTGATACAAAAGCATAAAAAGAAATTTTTGTGATCGGTAACATGATCAATTTTTGGTGATCTTTTAAAAATGTGCTTATTGGGTCACCCGGTAGTAAAAGATAAATAGTAGATTTACAATACGTTCACACGAAGCCGGCACATTTTTGGACTTGCCCAAGTCGTCTTGTAAGAAAGAAAGAGACAAGTCCAGCACATTTTGAAAACGGCACAAAATGTTACGGTACCAAAATTTTAGCTAGTGTTCACACGATACCAGCACAATTTGAAAACGATAGAAAATTTGACGGTATCAATCGCTTTGCAATCTCTGCGACAAAGAGGGTGGATTTTAACTACAAAAATTCATATAGGCCTAAAGAATCAATCAGCCTCGTTTTGAAAGCATTGAAAAGTGTTCCATTTTCATCGTTTTCGAGGCCGTTTTCAAACTGTGCCGGTTAGAGTTCCGTTTTCAAATTGTGCCGTTTTCAAGTTCTGCCGGCAAAAAATGTGCCGTTTTCTTGTTATCGGGAGCACTATCCGTAACAATTTCATGCCGTTTTCAAATTGTGCCGGTATCGTGTGAACGTAGTCTTGGTAGCCATCTCTTGCGATCTTGTAAACCTTTTCTGGAATATGCAATAACATTGTAATCGATTTATTGTATACATACCTGATGTGTTGTATCGTGCTGCTGGAACTGTGATCCTTAGTGATTCAGCAATTGATTCATCAATGTATTCAGTCATATTTGCTAACAGATTTTTAGGTATCACTCGTCGTAGTTTCTTCCATTTGCCAGAGCAATGTGCTATAAAAAGAAGTATTTTTAATGATCTAACTTAGGGTAGACGCACCTTTTGAATTTGAACTCACTGTAATGATTCTTAATATTGATAATAATAGTATAATCTTGTTGAAATACTCGATGACTTTTATTCTGGTTTCTTATTCTGAAAATGTATATAGGACTTTTTGATTTTGTAATTTATTCTTTTTTCCAATTTATTTTTTCTTAGTAGGCCTTAATTAGCTGTAAATGAGCTATTTTACATTAGCCTACTTAAATAGAAAATTAATGATAATAATAATAATAATAATGACTGAGTTTGTGAACGACAGTGTGAAATTTCGCCAGNAGGGTAGACGCACCTTTTGAATTTGAACTCACTGTAATGATTCTTAATATTGATAATAATAGTATAATCTTGTTGAAATACTCGATGACTTTTATTCTGGTTTCTTATTCTGAAAATGTATATAGGACTTTTTGATTTTGTAATTTATTCTTTTTTCCAATTTATTTTTTCTTAGTAGGCCTTAATTAGCTGTAAATGAGCTATTTTACATTAGCCTACTTAAATAGAAAATTAATGATAATAATAATAATAATAATGACTGAGTTTGTGAACGACAGTGTGAAATTTCGCCAGATAAACGCTTGGAGGCCAAACTTCTGGGAGGAAATTTTCCGCACAACCTTTGGAATTAGGAAAAACCTCTTCGGCGAATTTTTCTTGAATTTTGGCCAAAAGTTGTGTCATTAGGAAGAACTCTAAAAGTTAACCAATACTCTTTAAGTAAGACAGTTTGACTAGTCTACCGAAATGATGTTATCATAGTAAAAGAACATGGGGAAACGAGAGTAAATCTAGCCTGCTTACTCACCATTGACAAACCATTCCATCGGTGGATCCTTCAAACCACTGCACATCGAATAATCCAATCTGATATCAACTTTATACTCCCCAGGGCTCATTAACAAGGCCATGACATCATATTTGCCATTACCAAGGTCCCATACATTAGCAGCAACCGTTGTCGTACCTCGCAGGGACACTCTAATTGCGTCACCTCCAAAACTCTTTGGTTCACCGTTTGAGTCATATGTTTCGATCTGAAGTTTTGAATGCTCTCCAGCAGGCCGTATTTCCATATGACTAACACGAGAGTTGCTTGCATTTGTTATATACCTAAAAATAATTGATATAAAGACAGAAATTTCTCAACGCAGTACAGAAAAGTATTAGGTTCTTTTGTTGTAATATCATGGGCGTTAAGAAACGCGGTAGTTGTTCCTACAACAGTTTTTTTCCTCCCTGGTGTCCCTATGCCCGTGAAGGTTGTTGTTGTTGTGCCTGGTTTTCCTTGTATCCCTGACGCAACAACAACAACCTTCACGGGCATAGGGACACAGGGAGGGAAAAACTGTGGTAGGAACAACTACCGCGTTTCTTAACGCCCATGGTAATATTTCACTAACGATTCGCTTTTGAATGCGGTATTTAACGTAATTCGTAGATTCATACTTGACCAGAAATATTCCTCTGTCAAGGCTCATGATAAAAACTCCCGTAAAACGTAGCTAGTAAAAGGGGTCGAAAAATGCCGTTAACAGTGTGTGGTTGGCGAGGGGGTAACTCCCATAATTTGGAGTTTTGGCCGAATTTGATGATATTCTTGGACACCAAGCATATATTATAAACTTCTGAAACAATCATTTAGAACTCAGAGAAGGATTTTTATGACCAACTCCTGCCTACCATCAATAGATTTGCTGATTTTTGTAATTTTCCTTTTTACGACTGTAAGAGTACAATTGCTGAAAATTTAGAATCCTTTGGGTCTCCGTTTGTCAAAATTCATGATTTTCTAAGTATTTTTTGTTAATCTCAAATGGCAATTTTACTGTCACATAGTGATTTTATTTCAATCAAGTTCAAGGAAAAGCAAGATTATTTTGCTCAAAAAGTTGTCCTTACCTGGTACTATTCACCAATGTTTTATTACTCATAATATCTAAGCATGGCGATAACATTTCCCTCCATTCCACTTTCTGTTTCCTGATCTTGCACCAATCCTTTTTAAATTGTTCAAAATCAACCGATTCCCCAAATAGATCATCGATATTTGCAGGCAGGGAAAACAGACTTCGTAGTGCAAACCATGACACGGAAGAAATTAGGAGAATTCCAGAAAACAGGGCTCTTATACAGTGCATTACGAGCAACAGCTATTTCTTTAGAGTTTCTTGCCAATCTCTCGTGTTTGAAAATAGCTTGTTTCAGCCTTTTTAGTGTATTGTCTTCAAGGATTTTCCATTATTTTTTAGACTGAGTTCTTGGCATGGGTCTGTAAAGGAAATATGCAGTTTTATTATCAACTAGTGCGGTTATTCCTTATTCATAGGTTATGATTGAAGTGCCAGCTAAGGAAGTAACTTGATAAAATAAGATGGCTAAAGAGGGACACAAATAGACAACGAAGGGCTAGCAGCAAAACAACGAGCGCGCAACATTTTAGAGAAGTCTTTTTTTTATGATACTCGGNTTACGAGCAACAGCTATTTCTTTAGTTTCTTGCCAAGCTCTCGTGTTTGAAGATAGCTTGTTTCAGCCTTTTTAGTGTATTGTCTTCAAGGATTTTCCATTATTTTTTAGACTGAGTTCTTGGCATGGGTCTGTAAAGGAAATATGCAGTTTTATTATCAACTAGTGCGGTTATTCCTTATTCATAGGTTATGATTGAAGTGCCAGCTAAGGAAGTAACTTGATAAAATAAGATGGCTAAAGAGGGACACAAATAGACAACGAAGGGTTAGCAGCAAAACAACGAGCGCGCAACATTTTAGAGAAGTCTTTTTTTTATGATACTCGATAGAAATTAGGCGCTAACGAATCTTTGAAACAATTACAACCATTTGTATTTATTTCTAGTTCTTTAAGTGTGCCAGGTCTGCGAAATGGACTCACAGAAGATCAATTCGAAGACCATACGTATACGATCATACCTTACGGTGTTCAAAAAAACAAAGTTTGAACCTAACGATAGGCCACCACTGTTACTTTCACATTTGAGTATTTCCAGTCTCCTTGCAGTCACAGCAGAACAGAGGTTGAATAAAATTCTTACATTTGCAGTTGGTTACAGAAAACTTCCGCAGATATACACTTGTAGGCCCGTATCCATACACACGAACCTTCCTGTTATTATACTGAACAAAACAACAACGCGTCCACTAACAACCCACGTGTTTCCCTTCACCAATGCGAGGCTATCGATCTGGTTGGTCCTGATACCAGCAGACACCAACGCGCTATAACAACAACACGTTTATGAAGCTGCTGGTAAACAATTACTGTAAACAATGATTGATTCATATACGATGCGTTTAACGGGGCTAGTAAACTGTTTCGATACAGCTGTAGAAAAAGGCATATTGTTTTGGTTGTTGCTAAAACAGGCGTTAAGTGGAGTGCTAGCTAAGATTTGGGCCAAAATAAACATAGGTGGTTTTAACTAATAGCGCAAAAGCGTTTCACTACAGGCTCTATATCTGGCAGGATCACAGTAAATCTGTCCCTGAAGAAAGAAGATATGGAGTATGCTTTTATTTCAAATTATCTATTGATTGCTACTCCGTTAAAACACTTAAAATAACCTAACGTTCATAATGAATAGATTTTATTCAGGCCCGTTTAGTTCCAAATGCCTTACAATTTATTTTCTTTGTTTATTTTTGAAGCGGAGGANCTGTAGAAAGAAGGCATATTGTTTTGGTTGTTGCTAAAACAGGCGTTAAGTGGAGTGCTAGCTAAGATTTGGGCAATAATAAACATAGGTGGTTTTAACTAATCGCGCAAAAAGCATTTTACTACAGGTTCTATATCTTGCAGGATAACAGTAAATTGGCCCATGAAGATGCAAGATATGACTTATGCTTTTATTTCAAATTAGCCAATTGGACTACTGCTTAAAAATAACCTAACGTTCAGAATGAATAGATTTTATTCAGGTCCGTTTAGTTCCAAATGCCTTACAATTTACTTTCTTGTTTATTTTGCAACGGAGAATCGACCATTTTTCTTGTAAAATAGATCTGAAGCAGAGCAGATCTATCAAATCCGGAAGGTGTATGATGCGATTTAATGCAATTTTTCATGTAAGAGTATTCAAATGAAGATGAGCTAAGACATGCTTGTGTTGAATAAGTGTGTGTGATTGTCCAAAGGACGTTTTGGGGGTTTGTGAAGAAGTCGAACTTTGAGTTATCTTGATGGAGAGATGGAGATGTAAAGAACATCCACCGAGTGCTAACGAGAGAAATTAGCATCAGAGACAGAGAGTGATCTAAATGTCTCCACAAAGTTTGTGTACACCGTAAAAATATTGCACAAAGCACGTGGTAGGGTGGATTATTCGAGAGAAAAGTTAAATTTTTCCTGGAAGCTGACACCAGTGGCGTTGTCTGAGTAGTATTTATTCATAAGCAAAAATGGTGTCAAAAAGGCTGGGTATACCTTACAGAACATAATTCTTTACTTTGTCCACCCCACTTTTACAGGGCTGGCGATGCCCCTGCCTGACACTAAAAAGAACAAATATTCAAAATAGAAACTAGAACGTAGAGGTTGATTATTTCAAGGCTCTCTACACATTACCATTTGTGTTAGAAAATGCTTTAAACTTTCTCGAATCCTCGAGCTCATTTTATTTTAGCAGATCATTGCTTGAATGCAGGATGTTACAATTCTGTTGTTCATATGCCAAAAATGAAGTTGCTGGACTGAGATGCTCACTAAATTGTATAGGCCAAATATTAAAATATTTAGCGAAATGTAAACACTTGCGAAGAAATCCAAGGCGATATATGTGAAGTCTTGTTGGCCTACTGGTGGTGAATTGCTCCAAAAAAACCGTCCTCGTTAATTTAAAACAAATTAGACTTTGAATCATATCAACTTTTTCTTTGAAGCTTCAACGGTAAACAAAATCGAATCTTATGTAGGTTGGTTCTATTAAGAGACAAATTCGACTTACCCGCCAATATAATTAGCATCCTTGTGACAAAAATTTCCCTATTTTTAGTGACAGCAAGCGATCAGAAGTCAACTTCGATCAATATATCTCTCTTTCAGTAGATATTCTTTCTTTGTTCAACTTCGTTGCGGCTATAAGAAACCCGTCGCGGTGGTGGTGAATTTTCGCTGGCACCAGTTGATCCGTATTACCACCCATGAATAAATCACTTCTAGAGAATAGAGATCAGCATGCGTGTGAACACAATGTAAACAAGTGATTGAAAGCAGGTTTCAGGATCGTAACTTCAAAGTCGTTCTCTACTGATTTCCTTTGTATTTACTTGCGTACCTAGTAGGTTTCTAATTTAAGGCCGCATTATTTAAGTCTTCTAGAAGCCTTGTGTTAATGTATAGGAAACTTGGTGCATGTTTGCCCCAGCAACGCATCGCTATCACGCTATCTAGTGGTCGTGGCCGTGAAATCATGTCAGCTCGAGCTCGCTCGTGATCTTTTCTTTTATACTTCTTTAAAGTTGGTTATAAAAACTAGCTCTAAAGATGAGAACTATAATTAAGACCAACTATTTACAACAACAGAATTATAGTTCACAAATATTAACGTAAAATACCCTATTTATAAAGTCAGCCTCACGAATTAAGGCTGGTTTTCATTAAATCGTAGAAGGATCATAAGGGATCGGCGACAGTCTTCAATCGTCTTGAAATTAGCTTCAGCTTGCAAGTACCGGATGAACTGACAAATTTTACTGCAGAAGCTATGCAAGAAATTCGTGAGGTTTTAAATCCTACATCTCATCGAGGCTTCAATTTAATTTTTTCAGACTGTGCTCTTACTTTTAGATGCGGAGATTCTTCAGTTGAGAGCAAAACAGCCCACTATGAATTGAGGAAGGTTGAACCGCAAAGAGTTTGAACAAAGTTTGCGTTTGATTTGTTGGCCAATAAACCCCAATAAAGTGGCAAAGCCTCTCGACGCTGCGCTGTAGCAACATTCATGATTCATATGTTGGTCAACGTTTTTACCAAGTTAGCCAGAACTAACGAAATTTTTCGGACTCATTATATTTCATGGTGCAACAACTTAAACCGAAAGCCCTGCTTCGGGCCATTGTATCATCTGCAAAGTTGATAGCATTTATGGTGTTATGGTATTGTTGTTTTCAATCATGCTATCATACGTTTCATTCCACTTACTTTAAAAGAAAATCATCGTCAAACTATCAACCAAACTAGAATAAAAAGATCTCAAATAGCGGAGTTTGAATCTTTTGAGAGATTTTTGAGCTTTTGGCGAAGGACGCTTTGTCCTTTTGAAGTTCTGGGGCATCTTTGAAGAATTTTTTACTGGCGGGGAATCTATTGAAAGGGCAACTTATAACAGCGCTAAGGGCATTTTACAAAATCAATAGAAACAACTACATAAATTTGTTTTTAACACGCAAAAGAACAAGTCTCTGCTGCATTTGTCGCCCTTTAAAGCAACTTCTTCAGTTTAGAACGCAGTCACAATGATGAATTTTTTGAAACAAACTAATTATCTGATACTAAGTTAGCATCAACGAAAACTGTAAAATGAGAAGGCAAATCTGATAACAAAAACTGATACGAAGAGGTGCTATAAAAATGCTGAGTTTATTACGTATTTTATCAAACTTTTCTTCCGTCTAACGGGTGTTCCAAAAAAGTACTGCTGTTTGAAAAATCACCAAAACTCAGTTATCAAACCTATAATAAAATTTTCTTTTGGTTTGTTTTGTCAATCACCCAAAAATGTTTAAAGATGACAAAAATGTTGTCTTCAGCACTTAAAGGTTAAAAATTGTCTGATTTTATCTTATCCTTGAAGTCTCCAATGATAGAATGCATTTCTTTCCGTCATTTATGACCAAATTAAAAGCTTTATATGCACAAAGAAATTGATCTTGTGATCATCAGTGCTTTTTTGCAGTATGATTCAATACCAGGCCTAAAAAGAGCTAAACTTGCTAATTTTAAAACCAATTACAAGATCAGTTTTATCTGGGAAAATAGTTTGATCCTTCTTGCCAAGAAAATAAATTTGAAGATCGGCCTAGTAATCAAATTTTGGTGATTTTTCAAACAGGAGTACTTTTTTGGGACACCCTGTACTTTTTATCATATTTTTGAAAACATCTCTTGAAAAGGGCACTTGAATAGTGGGGGAAATGAGAATGACTGGTGGGGACATTGAAGGGGCTGGTGGAGACCTTTCCCACTACTTTGTATGTTGAAAGATGCCCTAACNGATAACAAAAACTGATACGAAGAGGTGCTATAAAAATGCTGAGTTTATTACGTATTTTATCAAACTTTTCTTCCATCTAACGGGTGTTCCAAAAAAGTACTGCTGTTTGAAAAATCACCAAAACTCAGTTATCAAACCTATAATAAATTTTCTTTTGGTTTGTTTTGTCAATCACCCAAAAATGTTTAAAGATGACAAAAATGTTGTCTTCAGCACTTAAAGGTTAAAAATTGTCTGATTTTATCTTATCCTTGAAGTCTCCAATGATAGAATGCATTTCTTTCCGTCATTTATGACCAAATTAAAAGCTTTATATGCACAAAGAAATTGATCTTGTGATCATCAGTGCTTTTTTGCAGTATGATTCAATACCAGGCCTAAAAAGAGCTAAACTTGCTAATTTTAAAACCAATTACAAGATCAGTTTTATCTGGGAAAATAGTTTGATCCTTCTTGCCAAGAAAATAAATTTGAAGATCGGCCTAGTAATCAAATTTTGGTGATTTTTCAAACAGGAGTACTTTTTTGGGACACCCTGTACTTTTTATCATATTTTTGAAAACATCTCTTGAAAAGGGCACTTGAATAGTGGGGGAAATGAGAATGACTGGTGGGGACATTGAAGGGGCTGGTGGAGACCTTTCCCACTACTTTGTATGTTGAAAGATGCCCTAACAGGCATTTATGTGTAAAATTTGTTCCCTTTTGTTTCGCACCAGGTATGGTTGATAATGGCCGCGCCGTCCTGGGAACTAGTTCTCGGGCTGCTATGTTGAACGAACGGAAACCTTTTGAAACGTAGGCCAATGCCATATAGAAACGATGGAGACAGAAAGAAGCAGGTGGCAGCGATTTAGGGACTATTCTGGAGAACTGAATTAGAAAGAAATATTGCCAAGAACTTAAAGCCATCACAACACGAGAATTTACGGCCAAAAGCTGGTGAGATAAGTTTCGTCAACTAAATCCTCTGTTTTTATCCCCGAAAGGTATAAGATGCAAAGCAAAGTTGAAAATAGAAAATTTAAATTGAGAAATCTCTTCAAAATAACAATCTTACTGAAGGGACAAGAGGAAGCACAGAGTGTCCTTTCACCTTTGACCTTTTGACCTATGCGATATGATGACAGAGCTGATGTTTCTGCCTCGTGTTGGTGTGCAAAAAACAAGATGGCCGCAATATTTGGAAGCTTTCTCCGCTCCTGCAACAAACCGGCATTGATAAATGCAGTCAGGAGAAGTTTACATGTGTCTTCTACGTTGCAAAAGGTAAGCAATGCATTTGATGTCAGGTTATCTTAATCCTGTTGAAGATGCAAAGCCATAACCTTGCAAAAACAAGTCATAATAATTAAAAGAATCGTTTTGGGCCTAAAATTATGTATTATGGCGGCAAAAATAAAGTAAGTTTTTCATTCACTTTCATAAATATACTGGTCTTCGGAGAATGCTGGCAGTGCGTTTAAAGTAATCTTGAAGCTACGACAAGGCTTTTCCAGTTATCAGCTGACACTGTGTCCATTCAAAGTTGGAGTTCTAAGTTCTTCACAGGGTGAAGGAAGGAGGGAGACTATAATTGGCCTAACTAAACTAATAGAACTGTGTGATGATTCTCGGTTTGGTGAAAACAGTCAGGCAATGTTTTGTCATGTAAATAGATCAGACTGGAAACTTTAATAAATGCACACCAAACAAAGTTTCATCTAGTTTCTTAACTTATTTTGTATGGCACACATATTTTGCACCGTGCCCTTCGTTTTCACTTAAATAACCTGTGTTTGATTGTTTTTCAACTTAAATTGCATGCAAATTTGAGATCAGTGCATGCACAAGGAGAAATTTGTGTGCCAAAGTTCTTCAGTGCACGCACAGTGCAAAGTTTCCAATCTGGCAAATAGACAATCATAGTTCAATAAACTAAGCACAATGATGATTCCAGATTGGAAAGTTTGCCTTGCGCGACGGATTTTCTGCCTTCTGATTTCAATTTCACTATGATCCTAACCGCAAATAAAGAAGAAATCCTCAGCTCATTCTACCAACTTTCCAACCTGGTGATGATTTGCACTGAACTAATTAATTTGTGGAAATCTTTCCATTTTTTTAGGTCAATCCATGGGAACTTGGAAGGCTAAATCATGTGGCAATTGCTGTTCCAGATATGGGTATGATATTTTAATGGACAATTGTGTCAAAGTGTAGGGCCTACAAGGACAATAGGGGTTGGCTGGGGGGTAAAATGTGTATCAAGACTTATACAAAATTTATTCAAATTTTTGCCTTGTAACACATTTTACCCAAGCTCAACAATTTACCAATTACCCTTGTGGACCCTATTCAAGACTTATGTGGCTGCATTCAAAGCAGCTCTAGTCATCCAAATGTTATCTGAGACAATAAATTGTTCCCCTAACATTCTTTTTCCCACTAATGCACAAGCTCCAATATGCATAGAAGTTGTTTGTTGTCATTCTGCTATGATTAGATACATTTGACAAGTTTTCACAGTTATCAATGGTTCTCTTGAATGCTATATGAACACAATTACTGTAATTTAAAGACTTTTTGCAATCAACTATCATTGCAGTCCCAAGCTGAACTCTTGTAGCTGTTTCACCCAAAAAATGTATTTTGATGATAGAATAAACCATCAAACAATCAAGATTCTTATCACATAGGAAATTTGCAGAAACTGCTCTTGAAAAGATATTTTGAAAAATAAGGTGACAACAAATCCTGCTTCTTGCCTGGAGTTTAGAGGCTGAAGAATACTAGGGATTTGAAGATGTTGCTTTTTCCTTTATTTGTCTTCTCTGTTGTATGTCATAAAATATTTTTCTAAAATCTTGTCAATCAGAAAGTAATTCGTTTGCTCTTTTTGCAAATGATGTTTCTCTAGAAAAGGCTTGCAAGCTGTACAAAGATGCATTTGGAGCCAATGTCAGTGAAAAAGTTGTAAGTGCTGTTTTATGTTTCTTCAAAGAATTATCTTATGTTGAAAAGATTGTATATGTGTAAGTAATACTTTATTATTTAAATTGAATAAGTTCATATATATATTTAAATGCAGATATTAACATCCAATCAGGTCAGTTTTAAAAATGATAAGAACAAACTCAAATTATTTTAATTCAATTTTAATGATTTTAATAATCAAATCTATGTGATAGGTTTCATTAATATATCTATATTATTGTAGGAGCAATTTTGATGATTGACCAGTAATAGTGCCAAACTAAGTTAATATGTGATCAGTGATGTTTTAACAGATTACTGGTTTACAAAAGAAGATAATCAGGAAAAAAGTAACAGCCAGGTTTTTGCATCTATTTACAATGGAATCCTTAGCCCTAAAAATTGACACAAAATTACATAATGCATTTTAAATATTTAGTTTTGGGTTATGGTTGTTTTTGGATCAATCAAATTAAATTTAAATGAAAAGGGCTACAATGCTAGTAAATTTTTTACCTATCAAATTTACCGGGTGTCCCAAAAAAAAGTATACAGATTTGGTCAACCCTAACGATCATAAATCAGCATGAATCAATCCGAAATATCATTTTTAAAACATTACTCGGTAGACTTGAACATAGATACCTTGTTTGTTGACATTGGTGCTTTGAGAGTAGAGATATAAATCTTCAAAGGACAAATTTGCCTCCACCTCCAAACCAGAGCTTTGGCGTTTTGGCCTAAGCAAATTCTTAAAGCACAGGGAATAAGTCAACACTAAACTTGGAAAAATTTGAACCAGGAGGAGAAAAATTAAAACCTGCACAACAAATGCGTTTCACAAAATATAATTTACGTGACGCTTATCATCAAGGGAGCTCCGAAGTAAACTTTATTCATTTTAAGTGAAACAAAATGTGGATATTGCTTAGGCCAAAACGCCAAAGCTCTGGTTGGGAGGTGGTGGCAAATTTGTCCTTTGAAGATTTATATCTCTACTCTCAAAGCACCAATGTCAACAAACAAGGTATCTATGTTCAAGTTAACTATCGAGTAATGTTTTAAAAATGATTTCGGATTGATTCATGCTAAATTGTGATCGTTAGGGTTGACCAAATCTGTATACTTTTTTTTGGGACACCCGGTATTGCTGATAGTGATATGTTATTTCAAATCCTGGTAATTGGCAGCCATTCTTTAGCTCATATACTGGAAAATTCTATTGCATAAAGGTAGGTAACACATGATGCAATTAGCAGATCGTTTTTTAGCAAATCAACTACTTTTCTTCTTCAGCCTCAGCCAGAACATGGTGTCTACACGGTGTTTGTTGAATTAGGCAACACCAAAATTGAGGTAAACATTCTTTTATTCATGGGAACAGGATTGTAAATATATTAAATATTCTATAGTTAAAAGATAAGACCCATTTGCAAGCTTTATTGGTTAAGCCATCTCAAGATCAATTTTTACATTGAACTATATCGAAAGATGAAAGATACAAAATTTTAGGCCAAAATGCTTATTGAATTTAATGGTAGAACCAAAGGTATACTTTGGGATGATGTTGATTCATTGGCTGTCTTTGTAGCTTTTTTTAGCCAATTTTGGGACAAGGAAAGCTTCAGAAAATCTATCACTGAGTGTCCCAAAACGTCCTTCTGTTTGCTTGACAGTAAATCTTAAAGATATCACCAAAACTGTATTTATTAGTCGTAATCATGAGGCTTCTACTAACTGATAAAAATCAAATGAAGTCAAGAAATAACTGATTTATCATCAATTTAAATAGTTGAAACAAGAGCCCCCTTTATGTAGCAGCTCATGTCAGCTGTTTTCAGATAGCTCGGAAATGTAGCTAAATTATTTCCTAAGAACATTTCCATTACAAGAATTGTTATTTATTCGAAATGATCTAGTAAAGTTCCAGTCAACTTTCAGCTGGCCAGCATCATCCCTGAAATATCAAAGGTACTATTCAGAAGATACTTGGTAGTATTTGAGGTTACACTCATCATCTTCATTTATCTTTATTCTGTTAGCCACTATATACATTTTATTATTTGATGTTTTTTTATTTTCTTGCAGCTGTTGTCTGTATATGGCGAGAACAGTCCTATTGCTGGATTTTTCAAGAAGAACCCAGTTGGTGGCATACATCATGTCTGTATCGAGGTAATTTTGCAATATCTTTGCTTTTGCATGTAATAAACGATTTTACAGAGTTACCACTTGTTTCTTGTTTCTTGTAGAGTTACCACAGATTTTGAAAATTAATCTTGATATCTCAGTGGACAAAAACGACTAAAATCTCAGTCAAAATCTGATCAAAATTGTGTTGTGCGTAGCTTAAAAATTGCGTTAATAAACGACATTATTTGCTTCGTATTTTGTAAGGAAGTAGCCACAGAAAATCTGGTGATGACTATTTTTANTATTGCTGGATTTTTCAAGAAGAACCCAGTTGGTGGCATACATCATGTCTGTATCGAGGTAATTTTGCAAAATCTTTGCTTTTGCATGTAATAAACGATTTTACAGATCTTGTTTCTTGTAGAGTTACCACAAATTATGAAAATTAATCTTGATATCTCAGTGGACAAAAACGACTAAAATCTCAGTCAAAATCTGATCAAAATTGTGTTGTGCGTAGCTTAAAAATTGCGTTAATAAACGACATTATTTGCTTCGTATTTTGTAAGGAAGTAGCCACAGAAAATCTGGTGATGAAATTTGGAATAAGTGGATGATAATTTAAACTATTTTTATTGAAAAATCAGATATTTCAGCGATATTTTATGAATGGTAAAAAAGGATGGTGCAATGTCTAAAAATTTGGATGAAATTTCATTTGTCATCGAAGATCTTAAAATCGGGTATCTAAACCAGTCGTTTATCGACACTCAAAAACCATCTACTGGGTGCACACAAAAAGTGAACCAGTTAGAAAATTGTAGTGCACAATTACATAATAGCTAAGGTCGGATCAAACTTTGACTGGTAGTAGAATGACCAACCTTTTTTTTAATGTTTCTATTATTTTTGTGAAGACTTGATATATAGTAAGAATTTGGAAAAGTCTTGATTTGAAGATGCGAGCAACGTAAATATCTGTTTCAAATCAGTCGTGAAGAAGAATAAAATTTTGTACAGCTCGACTGCTATTCAAAGTTTGGTTCAGTTTATTGTAATACCATGTTTCCCTCAAGGTCGATGATGTCAGGAAAGCTATGGAGTCCATGAAAGAGAATAACATTAGAGTGCTGGATAAAGAGCCCAAGGTATGATTTTGATTATATTTTATTATTTAGTAGAGGAGAATGGAGCTAGTTGTCACAGGGGTAAGTTGTCACAGTCACAAACTGAATGCAAACACAAACCGAGGAAAACTTTGCCGATGATGTTTTCTGGGAGGTTATGATGTACTCCTTTCAAATCGATCAGCAAAAATCAAACAATCAAAGCATCCGATTGAAAATGAGAGTGTGAAAACTTACCCCTGTGACAACAGCCCCACTCTTCCCTACGGCCTTATTTAACGGCCATAGTTAACAAATGTTTCACGAGGCATGATTGCAAGCTGAAAGGACTGGCAGTGAAATAGTGACCAAAGGAGAAACGTTAATTTTGGTAAGTACCTTTTATTTTGTTTGCTTCCCCTTCCGTTATCTAGGTTGGTTTGTTTCTTCGCTTTTCTTGCGAAAGGTAAGTAAATTTATTAATAAACAATTAGAGGTACCACATATTTCATTGTTAATGCTATTGAACTGAATCGTAGTATGCTTAAATCATACGAATTTTGACAACTATAGATAAGTTTGTATAAGAAGCCTCGTTTCCAGGGACACTCAAATTTTGGCAGCATAAGCCCAGAATGGATCTCATCATTTCGAGAGGAACAGTTTAAGCCCTAAGCCTTCCAGTTCGATAGTGTTAACTACAAATTACGTAATAGGTCTGACGGTTAATTTGAACTCCATGGCAGCTCCAAATGGTTTGCGGGTCATCTCTTGCTTGTATGTCAGTGTGATAGCAAAATACATAGCTAAATCTTGACTTTGATATGAATTCTCGTAAATTCATCTGGTTGTTTTTTTTTGCACTAAGTTACCAGTTGGTGTTCACGTCTGAATGGCTTTGGAAGTAGTTGGCATTGAAAGACTTGATAAACCTTCCTTATGGCCAAATCTACTGCTTAGGTTTACAACATGGTTGATAGCATTTGTAGTGCAGTCTTGTGAAGTGGTACATTAGCAGTTCGTTGGCATAAATATTACGTAAAAGATTTACTTTAGTTAAACCTTTACCTTGGGTAAATCGTAACTGAAAAATTTGTCACTAGAGCCTTATCAAGAATGAAGCTGTTTGCGAAATATTTAAGTTTTTGAAAATAATAATTTCAGCATAGGTTGCTTGATAGAGGAATTGTGCTGTCATTAAGCTAAAATAAAAGGAATAATTTGGGATAATTACGAACCATACTTTCGCGTCAAAATTACTCACCTAACGGGAATGGAATTGGGATGGCTAATTTCTGATTATTATTAAAGCGATTAAATGATTATTTTTGCTGCATTTACACTACTTTTTAAAAACATTCGTAATTTATTGCTTGGTGAAAATTTATCGCACAAGTTTTGCATTCTTAAATAGAACAATCGCATCACTAGAATTTTTAAAACTTATTTTCAGTCTGTCTTTTACAATATAGTATTACCAGCTTTGACCAACACACTATCATTTTCTATTTCATTTCATTTTATATTATTTAACCATGGTAGCCCCATCAGTCTGTGGAGACTGCTTTATAGGGGGCCGTGCAAAAATACTACAAAGTAAAAACCTAATTTACAAATCTTGTTTTTTTATATATTCCAATAATAAGTTTACAATACATATTACTAGCTACGCTACTTACAAATTACTATACAATACTACTAAAACGATACCACGAGGAGCAAAAGGCAATATCTACCCCGCGGCCATTACATAGAAGTAAACAACAGCATAGTACACCACGTAATCGAACATCCGCCACTAAGGACGTTTGCTTGGTCTATATTATTTACAAATCTTGCTAACTTAAGTTAAATAGCAATAAAAAACTAGAAATGTCCGTAACAAAATTATACGAAATTAAATCAAAAGAAAAGTGAAATCAAACCCTCTGCAATGGCTCGTTTAACCTTGTTTTGAAGGTAGGAAGAGAGGGTGCATGTTTGACATCCAAGCTTAATTTGTTCCAAAGCTTAGGTCCACGAAATGAAATTGACTTCTGCCCATTTGACGTTTTGAAAAGTGGAACACGCTAGTCAGTTTCGGTGTTTCTCAGCCTCAGTGTACATTATTACATTAATGCGGATTGTCGCCAAAATATAACGTCACTCGTTTTGTTTTTCTGCAAGTTATTGGACCTGTTTCCACTGAACTATTATGAGTGTCTCCAGCATTTTGAGGTTGTCGCCAAATATAAAAACATTGCGAACGCGATTTGCATTCTCAAGCTGAGCGATCTCATCATCATCTTTCTACAAATCATTTATTATGTCTATGCCAAAAACCTAACACATGCTACATTTTAATATACTCTTGATATGCTCCTAGGAATTGGCTACACAACAGTGATAATAACTGTTGCTGAAAATGTTGATAATATTTGTAGACAGTAACTATAAACTTATCTACGCTGGATGTAAAAGCAGCCAAACATTTTTATTAATAGCTAAGCAAACATTCTTTTGAGAATTCATTAGCACAGACATAACACGTTGTCGTTAATTGTTTCAGTTGTCATTTCAGTCAAAATATTTCAATATTAATTTTCCTGCCTTTTATTGGCTTCATAATGTGAAAACGTAGGGGATGATGAGCATACCAGGTGACTTGGTATTCAGTTTTTGACCATCGTATGTTAGAAGCCTAGTTGATGGACTAATTTTTTAGATAGTTGCACTAAATTTGTCTTGAAAATCCGCCATAGGCATACAAGGGCAGGCTTCGTATCAATAGTATCCGTTGGTTCTGATTGATACGCCAGCACATTGGGACTCAGCGCTTGATGATTGCAGACAAAATCATTTCTACGCCGGATCAGTCGAGCCAATCTGCATAGGTTGCCTTAAAACATGGATAACTAACTGAGTTGTGCTGCATGCGTATAAGGGCTACATAGGGAAAACATGGCAGCACATTGGGACTTAGCGCTTGATGATTGCAGACAAAAGAATTTCTATGCCGGATCAGTCAAGCCAATCAGCGTAGGTTGCCTTAAAACATGGATAGCTAATTGAGTTGTGCTGCATGCGTATAAGGGCTACATAGGGAAAACATGAGTCCATATCAAGACTAGAAGAATGAATCTAAACGTCTGTTGCTGGAAAAGATGGGTGTCAAGTGTTCGACTCGCACACACAAGTATTCGAGAATTGCACTGCCTACTCTCAGCCTATTGGATTGATACGACAAATAGACCTTTTCTCAGAGGTCTGAGACGGCACGCTACTTTTCTGGAAGATGGCGGATAAGCTGCGAAGGGGAATCCTCTTCTCGATGCAAACGCTGAAATGCAGTTACAATGGGCGAAATAATCCAAGAAAAGTTGAATTTAACTCCAGTTACTGGGCACTTAAGGTACCAGAAAGCTTACGACATGAAAATAATGAGTTACCTATCACATTAAAGTGATATTTAGCATTAGTTTACAAGGAAACATTTATTTCACGGCAAATTTGGATTCAATGATTATTATTTGCCAGTGGCAAATGATTAGATTTATTCTTCCATTTTATACATACCCACACCTTCTCTCAATAGCCCCTTTTCGCATGCAGCTGGAGTGGGTTAGCCACCTGGGTTTCAAGGCATCCTATGTTACTTTGTTTGTTTACATTTGTAGCTTGACTAATTGGTCGTTTAACTCCCATTGCTTACATTCACTAATCGATTTGTAATTGCTTTTCAATAGGAAAAATCAGATTTTGATTTTTGTTCAAAACTACCAGCTCACATGGCAGAGAAGAGTCAGTTAGGCTATAAGAATCGACCACAACTGTAACATTGCAAAAATTAACTACTGGACTAGAGTCATGATGCTTCCATAAAATACGATGGTACAAAACAACCCTTTTTAGGCACCTTACTTCTTTTCGACAGATAATCAAAAATCATAGGTAAATTTCATATCTTTAATTAAAAATTTTGATTGCCGACACATCTGTCGTCAAATTCGTACTTTCGCAGGAATGCATTTTAACAAAAGTATTTTACCGACATACGTTATCATTATCTATGTTATCATTTTAGCCGTTTATTTTTTAATTTTAGGCCTAAGTGTGATATCTCCGTCTCAATCTATATACAGTTTACACACCGATAAGATTAACTTTCTGCTAGCCGACAAAGATCGCGTATCACTTTAGCCATTAAGGACTTAATTTCAGCTCCTCTATGCGTATATTCCGTACAGCGATAAGAATTGTTATTGACGTTAGATCCGTTGTTGATTTATAGCAGAATTACAGTCGAGCTTTGATTGATTGATTGATCGAACCATCACTGAGAAGACACCAAGTGTGTATTAGTAATAAAATCTGAATGACTTTTTGTTATAAGAAGCTAAGAATGTGAACTGAGAGGTTCTTAAAAACTTTTTTGCATGTTTAAAAACTCGCTAAAATTTGATTTTGCAAAGGACCACAAAAGTTTCTTTTAGTTTTGCTATGTCAAGGATCAAATTGATTCCAGGAATGTTATATATTATTGTAGGATATTTCAAATTTACTTTGGAAAATACTTGAAAATTGTAAGAAAAAATATTCTCAGATGCAGTTTTTGGAGAAACGTTAAGTTTCTAACATTATTCCGTATGCCACAGAAATAGCTTCGTCTAAGAGGCGCATGATAACCTGAATCATAGAAAGAAACGTGTTGACTACAATTACGATATTTAATCTTCTAACCTAACCTCCAGCCGATAAGAATAACAATACGACCATTTCTGAACTGATTTTGGTCTGTCACACAGTTGTACAAAAAAACCCACCTGGAGATCAATAGCATGATAAAGTTTTTGTGAGTTTTCAAACATTCAAAATATCAGTCTCCCTAGATATTTGTACTAACGATCTACAAGGTTTACAGAGAGCGAAAATATTCATTTATACATTGAGATGTAGTGAATCATACGGCCAATAGCTTCATCTCTGTATTTTATTTTTTAAAGGCTCTTCTACACAAAAATTGAAATTAAATAATTATTGCCGACAAACAATATCGATATCACTCATCCTCCACTTGAAATGTGCAAGTTGAAATGTACAGTTGCGGGGTTCGAGCCTACCGACACCACTTGAGCGTCACGACAAGGGGTCGCGTACTAGATGAGCGCTTAGCTACTTCTGTGATCCCTGCGCTTGGCGCTAAAAATTGCAACTTCACCTCCACTTCACTTCACCTGCTGTAAATGCCTTAAAGGGATTTGTTTCAACCAACATGCATGGCACGTGTCGTTTCTCTGATGGCTCTTGTTTTCGCCTGTTTCATGGTCCATGAAAATGGCAACAACAAAGACAGGACAGGTGCAAAGCATGCTGGTTGAAACTGACCCTTTAATTCAACAACGTAGCTACGCTTGCCGACAAATATTATTGATATCACTGATCACTCTCTATATCATTTTATCACCCATCCAATCTATAAACAGTTTACACAACGATAAGAGTCGCTTTCGATTCTACAAGTAACTCAAACTGGATTGAGATGCCTATCATTATTACGAGTATGACAGGGATAGTATCCTTGCTTATCAGTAAGGCGGCCATTTTGTGATGTTGTGGCAATAACCATCAAGACAGGTGTCTTATTGTGCCCTATTTATGACTAGATTTATCAACGCTTTGGATAAGAAAACTTTTCATAAGTTTGTGAAAATTGAATGTTTCTTTCATCGGCTACTGATTGGTTGTTTTANTTAAGGTAGCTTACCAACAAATAAGTCAAATTCCATGTGAAAATTTCATTTTTTTATTATTTCGATTTCCAGAGGTAAATTTATCGAAGATTTTGAAAATTAAAGCTGTTTTTACCTATAAGTCCTAGAAATGAAGTTTTTTGCAAAAATGTGAGGGGTATCCTGTGATATTTACCATAGCAACGTCATAGCAACCATTTTGATTCCCTTTCCCGATATGTGGGGTAGCTCAGCTGACAAATTTTGCATAACCCCTTCTCAAATAATAAATTCTTGAGCCACCTGTGACCTTCTAGATTAGTATATGAGTGCCCTGTGGTTTATCCGGGACTTTTCTTAGCAGTTTCATTTCATCTCTCCTTGCTACCTTGTGATTTGCAATGGCTGAACTTTTGAAGCAACTTTGAGACTAAAGTTGCTTGAAATGGGATTGAAAAGAGAGCAGAGAATACTAAAAGCAGCTGAAAGTCTACAGTAATTGTAACACGAAGCTGACAGCAGAAAGGGAGAGTCGTAAAAACATTGATAATGTGCAAGTAGGGAAAGAAATCTCAAACCCCAGCAAAGAAACAACTTTACGGCCTAAATGTGGTTATCACTTCGCTTAGACAAGCAAACAATCAAATGGACAAGAAATATCGAGTCAAAAGCATGAAAAACAGGGAAAAAGAGGAGAACAAAGCTCAGAAGTATCAAGAAGGGTACATAGATCAAGAAAAGGAACAAGAGGGAGACCTATCTTATTTATATGGAGGTCACTACTAGTCTAGTACAGACTTTCTTTCTTGTGCAAAACTTTAAATTGAATTTTCACGACTATCAATTTTGACTGCAACTGCTCATTTAGAAAAAAGATATCACAAAAAATACTCTTAGTTTGGAGATGAGACTTTGCATGCATTTAGGTAATACACCAGAGAAGGGCAAGGGCTAAAAAAATTCCAGAATATACAAAGTAATTTAGCTTGTAACAAAGGAACTAATGAGGCATATCACTGGGAAAATCCGCCATTTTGAAATTCTCATTAAAATCCATTGTTGATATGATATCTTTGTGCATTTTTTTTAGCCCATGCCCTTTCCAACCTAATAGACTGTTTACATACAGCATATGACTTGAATTGGGCTTTTACTTTTGGAGGAATCTTTCTTTAAATGATAGCATGTTTTTAGTCCGCAAAATGTTGATGACGTCAGCATTATGCAAATTTATGCAAATTACATATGCCAAACTTTCTTTGTATTGCATGCTTGTTCATTTGATATGATGATATGAAACCAAAAGTTTACTATAAAAAAGTTTGCTCTTTTGTTGGTAAGCTACCTTAAAAGCTGGCCAGGGCCAAGTTAAAAATATAATCTATTGTATTTGATAACTTTGACACGTGCCGTTTCATTATACACCTAAAGAAACAATGAGTGTATAAGCGTTTTCTTCAGTCTATTTATAGCGGCAGCTCAATATATCTTTGTCGATTCCCTTTAACGTCTTTGAATCCTGGCAAACCTTGCAACTTACAAGGTGTTCTAAAAATGTCCTCATATTCAACTGACCCTAGTGACGTATTCAAGAGAGATATAAAGTTGAAACATGTATTTTCATACTTGCTATACCTTGACTTAGATAAAAAACCGTGGTATTTATTTCAACTTGTGAATTCTCTGAGTTACTGCTTAGACGCAGATATAAGGGCACCTAAGGGCATGCCCTTACACCCGAATATAAGGGCTCAATACAAACAAACAGAAAAAATGTAAAACGAAAACGAGGCCACGTTTGAACAGGTCAGTTTCCGCTTTGAGAATCAGAAAAGCGGCCTAAAAGAAGCTGCGAGAAAGGCAATCACTCTGGATAATTTGATAAGCCCTTTTGCAGATCGTGGAACGCTGTTTTGAGTTGGAGAATATGTTCAACAATATACTGGCACTTATTTTCTTTTTCCTGATAATAAGTATATAATTACAAGCAGAGCAATCTAAAAATATGACTTAGGCCAAGCTTTGCCAGTGAGTTAAAAACAGAACAGACAGTGGTAATTGGAATTATATTTACAGTTGTATCCTGAATAGCAAGGTGCATTCCAACGAATTCTCCTGACAATTTTGCAAAATGAAGCTATTTTTGCAGACAGAATAAACATTTTATCTCCTGAAATGACAAAAATCTTTTACATTGTAATAATGGGCCATGTTTCAAGTTTAAAGCCACAAAGCAGAACTTTAACACAAATACTGAGCATCGCTCTAAAGCATTTTGCTCAAATAAATAAAAGAAACTAAATTGGCCACTACAAAATGTGAAGATGGGAGGAATCTCAGCAAGAAAACTAGCAAACTCACTCAAAATAATCCAAGTAACACTCAACCTGCCCTGACAAGTGGAAAATTCCAACACAGCAAGCTACTTGCTATGTCAGAACTCCTTACCCACCAAGGCAAGCTAAAATTTACAACCTTGGAAATTAAGTTGAAACTTTCAGGCCCCTAGTGCAGGGAATGTTTCAAGAACTGCCATGAACGTCCAGAATTTCAGAAAACATTTTGCTCTGATTCAATTGAACAAGGCCTTCATATCTTTCAACCTTGAAAGCTAGTCACAATATTTGAATTTGGGTACATTTTACAAAAAGTAATTTACATGTGAGCAAGACATTTAAAAAAGACTAACAATGGAATTTCTTGTGGTTCTTAATCTTGCCACCAAATCTTCATTAAAAATTGGAAAAGGAAAGTGAAAAAGTGAATAAATATTTGGTTGATCTGATAAGCTAAAAAGGAATTGTGAAAAAATCTAGTATGGGCAAAGTATCAGCTGTAGTGGGGGCAAAATCTTCACAAAATAGGTAATAATTTTGCAGATCCACCTGCTAGCGCTATCACATTTTTATCGTTTAAAGCTGAATTAATCCCTGAAGCATTTTTTTACTCCCCAATAAAAACTTATGTTTGCCCAAGTAAGGCTTGTGCATCATATTAAACACAAGACTTATCCAATTAGCATCGAGAAAAACATTGCAAGCATGAATTCAGCTTAAAGGGTGCTCCTAAATTTCACCTGGTAATAGTAATGCAGAGTTTTGAATTCAAAGCTGGATTTTGAAGTTGTAAAAAGTTGGATGCATGATGTACTTGATAAACAGTCAAATTAAAGGCATCATTTGAAACAGTTAAAACCATGTTTTTTATGTGCATGTCTACTGTATCCATCATGAGTATAATTTTCACAAAATTCATGCTTTATCTACAATTTCCAGCCATTTTTTTAAGTTCAAAGTAACCAAAATAAAAAACAGGTATAAAATATCTTTTTCTTTAGAAAGCTGCACAAGTTTGTTGCATCAAATTATAGCTATTTGCCACATGAAAATAATTTTTTAATTATTTTGAACTGTTGATCTTTTGTGAAGAACAGACAAAAAATATTGTTCTCATCAATGTGTTGCAATACACAAGTATAAATTTCAAGAAGAAACAATACTTTATTAACAGTAACTAATTTCATTAATTCTAAGATCACGTAATCTTCAATGTAACAAAAAAGAAAGTGAAATTCTAACCAACATGCATTTTGCTTGTCTATCATTTTTAGGCATTTGATAATAATAAGTCAACACATATCTGTTGTATATAGTTGAAGCATTGATTTTCCTTTCACTTCTCCTTTGGAAAATTCTGTTCATTTTAAACTTCAAATCACAACAACGTCTAAATGGTTCAAAGAGTACAACTTTTTCTTGTCAATCTATTGGTTTGCCAAAACCCATATTCATTTTGAAGAAGCAGATAATTCCAATATTTTCACATAAACCAGATGATGATAAACCTGCAAAAGAATTGACGGACATTTCAACAGTGCACCTGGCATAGCTTGGAAATCCCAATGTTGATACAGAATTACAGTGCTTGGTAGCTGTGTAAGGCTGATTTCATAATCAATCTAACATTGAAAAACTTAAGAAATGTCTCACAGAGGTTGTCAGGATTCAATTTGAACGCACAGCAATTTCCTGACTGAGAAATAAAATCATTTATTAAATTTGTAAATTTCAGGCTGGCTCAACTTAAACTTTTTGAGGGACATAAATTCAAAACAAAGGCAGAAAATTCAAGGGCAAGTTATTCTCATACCCCTAAGCCAAAAGGTGTGGTTCTTTTAATTGTGGTGTTTTGTGTCAAATATTCAGTTGACATTCAATTTAATGCCAACTGTTCAATCCTTGTTCACCATCTGCAATGCTTTTGGTTAGCAAATAGCATCATTCAAAACATAGGACTGCCTTTGCTTGCCTAGACCATATAAAAAGTGAAAATTACCATCAGATAGAAACATTGTCCAAGGCCAAAATTTGCTAATTCATATGCTCATTCCTAGCATCACCGTTGCTTTTCTGTATTTAATTCTCATTTCTGTTCGAACGTGTGCACAGGTCCATCCAGGCCTAGTAGTTAGGCCTAAGTAGTTAGGCCTAGTAAAAGAGCGCTATCACTTCTGGTCGACGATAGAGAAAATAGGCCCACATTTTCAATTTACGAAAATGTAAATATCAGGAGCAGGCAAATTTTCCCATATAATCGGACACCAGATCAGCAACGAATGACATGTTTACTTTAAGATTTTGGAAGTTTTGTTGAGAGGCCAGGTGGAAATTTTTGGTGGCAGAGACCAAAAGGTTGGTTACTTTGGGCTTTACGAGAAGGCATCAAAATAGGTCCATTGCGAAAATTTAAAAAAAATGTCTCATCCTGAACAGCAGGGTCATGTGGCACTAGAATTACAAGAAAGGCGGATTTTTACTTCCTAATGACCAGTATTTGGATGAAAATTTGTAATGGGTACGAAATTAGCGTAGGATAAAGAAATGCCGTTTTCAACACAAGAAATTTCGATATCGTCACCTCCAGTAAGTACAAAAGTTAAATCTAAACTGGGCAAATTTTCCCAGATAACTCACCTGTGTCACCATGTTGGCCACATCTTGATGGTTGTTTCAACAAAGTTTGATCGAGAGGCCAGGACCAGTTTTCTTATTATATCAATTCAAGAAATCGCTGTTTTCATGCAAAATTCCAGCATTTGGCAACCGTAATCAAGGCGTTTTCTGAGCCTGCTGCTGTGAATCCTTGGAGATTTTAGGCCTTGGCAGCTTTGCAATCCTCCCATGTGACTGTTTCAATCAAGATCTGTCACAAATTGAAAAAATGAAATTGAAATTGAAAAAATGCACCTCAATTTTTGCAAGAGAATCCTTGGAGTTAACAGATCGACAAGCAACATTCTAACAAGAGGAGAACTGGGAAGATACCCCCTTAAACTTGCAGCTGATACCCGTTTCATCTCCTTTCTCCGACATATTGATAATATGCCCTCAGAAAGCCTAGTCTACCAATCTCTTCTTATCAATAAAGAACTTCCACCAAATTTGAGTTGCTTAACCCATTTAAAAAATATAGAACACTTCACATCCACCCTATCCATATCAAATCTCTCTAAACTAAAAGTAAAACAATCATTAAGGCAAACTTACAGATCCTTCTGGAAAAATAAACTTTATGAAACCCCAAAAGGGACTTTCCTGACTGAAATCGATAAAGAATTTGCATATGAAACATATCTTGATTGTCCGTTCAGAAAAACAAGAATATTAACTACCAAATTGCGCACTAGCGATCACAATTTAGCCATAGAGAAGGGTAGACATTCAAGGCCTGTTGTTCCGAGAGAGAATAGATTGTGCGAATTTTGCCATCTTAATTCCATCGAAACCGAGCTCCACTTTCTTAGTGATTGTCCAGCTTATAGCGACATTAGAGTGAAATTCTTGTCAAAAATTGTGAAACAATTTCCAAGTTGCAAACTCTTGAAACCAATTAGCCTGTTTCAATACCTTTTTATCAACAAAGAAGTAGTCGTTGATCTCTTAACTTTTATTTTGAGTATACATGAAAAAAGAAACGAAATATACACAAACTTAAACC
>REGM01000087.1:633660-691825 GCA_004194415.1 Aurelia aurita | reverse complement strand
TCAATACACAGTTATCCTTGCTAGCATAACCGTCGATAGAAATTGATTTGGAACGATAGGAAGTGCCATTAGTTAATGTTTTCGGTTAAAGGCCATGCCTTAAAGGACCTCTCTTTTGTATCTCATCTCGATGTGACAATATCTGATTGTTTCTTGTGGCTAGAATTACATTTAGAGACGCTTGTTCTTTCAGCTAGTGTATTTTATTGGGAGTCGAGCCTACATCATCTTACTTCTTGCTGTCGCAGATTGGATTGACATTAGGTTGTGCTTAATTAAGAAAACATCAGAAAGTTCTGAAATTACTTCTCGTTGTGAATTGATTAGACGAGTTGCATTGCACTGTTTTGAGCGTGCATGAAGGTCAAGATGAATCTCTAACTGATCTTTAAAATTCCAGTCTAATACGCCTACGGATGTAAGTTGAGAAAGTATTTTTATATCCAATCGTTTCCTATTCTATTATTTTCCTTGAATTCATTTTGTGAATATAGCACAAGTTTGCCGAACTTCTTTCCTTCTTTGTAGGCTATTAGTTCTTGGTTAGTTTTGTGTAAGAAAGATCTGTGGTTTGGGATTAGTTAATGTACTTTATCATAATGTTATGATTGCTAATTAACATAAAGAGTGCGCGCTGTGTAGATGTATTAATCGGTTTAGTTCAGATCCTATAAAAATCCAAAACGAAGGTCGTAAGTCGTGGTTAGATCAACGAGTTTAGATCCACTCATTTCAATGAACAGGAAATCGACAAAAATTTGAAGAGGGAAATCATTTTGCGCCGAGTAGGGAATAATGATTATCTAAATAAGGTCAAAGTAGTCTTCTTATAGCGGTCTTTATAGACAGAACTATGTTTATATTGGAAGTAGATCTCGTTTTCTGCGTCCTCCAGGTGGCTGTGGAAACACGAGCAAACACTGGTGAACATTGTATGGGATCACTGACCATGTAAAAAGGGTGCAAAGCACCACCTAAGAATCCCATACACTTTCAATGAAATTATTTGATTCTAAAAAGTACCTGGAAATCTCTGTAAATGCTTTGTTCTCACTAAAATCTCATAACCATTTTTGGAGGATTGTTGTCAGTGGATTTCTTATTTATGGACTATGTTTGGTATGTTGTTTGTTGTTATGAGTTCATAAACACTTCGAGCATTCATTGAACATCACAGTTGGAGACTGAACTAAACATTGCTTGCTCTAATAACAGATTTTTAAACACTCCAACTGCCATTCAATGTCACCTGGAGTTGTATTATCATTGAGTGAACAAGGAATGTGTTCAGTTAGCTAATTTAGCTTTGATGCCTGACGATGAGTGAACATCGCTGAACATCAGTCAATGCAAATGAACTTCATTGCGCAAGTCAAGTGAATGGAATGAACATGTAACTAAACATGGACATTGTGTGTTGTGTTGAGTCATTCTTTTAATGTGAAAGGAGTCCATAATGATATCTTCTCTTATGATGTCTTAACGTATGGTACATATACATTGAAGTTTGAATTACTGACAAAGATTTCATCGAAATGTTCACAAAAAGTTTAAGTTCTAGAGTATACTTAAATTACTCAATTTTAATGTATGGTTAGAAGGTTGCTCTGAAGATGCCCTAGTGGGCGAAACTAGTCAGCACTGGAAGAAAAGCGCAAAAGACCAAATCGATGCCTGTTTTTTTGAGTAGTTAGGCCCTCTTCTAACCGTACACTATATATTAATCAATTTATATATTGAGGCATATCTTTCGCTGATGATTCATGATCCACACTCATTTCCCGGTTTTCTCTTCGCGAAAAACACTTTTGAAACATTATCTTGCTTACTCAAAGCATTTCACTATATCTTGCAAGTTTGTAGGTGGTTTGGTACTTGAGTGAATAAAGATGGCTGTTTTCTCTTCCTAAAGTGGAACAGAATAGATTAAGCAGGTGAAGGTGAAGGTGAAGTTGCGTTTTTAGCGCCAAGCGCTGGGATCACAGATGTAGAGAAGACCTAATCGAGTCCGCGACCCCTTGTCATGACGCTCAAATGGTGGGGTTCTACCTGGGATCGAACCCTGTCCGCCTGACTGTTCTGGCTGCAAAGTCAGAGGATTACACCACTGCGCCACAATACCTTCAACTCTCTATTTCTCTCTATTTACAAGTTTGTGGGTGGTTTGATAGTTGAATGAATAAAATATGCTGTTTCCTTTTTCTACCATGTAACAGATTAGATTCATTCTCAGTCGTCGAGCAAACATTCTTCAGGTTTGATTTGTTTACATTTCAATCACCCTGCTATGTTCCGCTTCCAGGTAGTCCTCGCGCCGGCAGAATAGAACCTTACATACTAAGAACCTTATCTGAGACCGACATTGAGCGGATTTATAAAGTCATTCCGAGTTTCCTCTTTAAGCATTACCGCTTATCTTATTGGATAATACCCGAATAATCAAGAGAATGATAGTTCGGTCTGTACGTTAGGCCGACTTTAGATGAGTGTGTTTGTTTGCTGACGCCATACTTAGTATCAAATCACCGCAAGTCCTGTTGATATACTCGTTTCGATAGCGATTCTATGATTGCTAGGGTGATTCAGTAATTTGGGAGAATTCTTTACGAGACCGATACTTCTTAAATGTAATCTGTTATTTGATTAAGTGAAGTTTCAGATGCAATAGCGCCATCTTTCTTAGCACAAAGATAAGCAAATGTGTAAGCATATGCTCCGAATCTTTAAAAATATTGATATGAATTCTATGACCTCTTTCTTTAAATTGAATCGCTTGAAAGAAACTTACGATGATTTGCTGTTATTCTACCGTGAACTTTTTTGATGTCTTATTTTCAAAATTGCGGCGCTTATTATTTTTCAGGTTGTGACGTCATCGAATTTCTAAATCGTAAACCAATAGAGCGACAGGCTTCTGCTTACCAGCATACTGTAGACCTTGATAAACTATAGTTTTCTTGAAAATGCAATCATTTTTCCTCAATTGGTTTTGAAGCTACGATGATTTTAATTTTGTTCAAAACTTTTTTGAAATAGTCAAGATATCAAAAAATTTACTGCAGAATTACAGCTATGTACATTAAATTCCTTTCACGCCATTTAATTCAAAGAAAGAGGTAAGAGAGTTTCATAGAACGCTTTCTAGAGAGTTCAAAGATTTTGAGCCTATTATGCTAGTGGGTACCGATTATTGACTCTTGAGGTTTTTCCTCTATCGATTTCGGATTTGGAATGATTTTAGTTTTTTTTATTTCAATGCTTTTCGTCAATTCTTCCACCAAAAAGAAGAACAGTGTGGTTCTGGGGTGGTTGGGATATCGGGTATTGCCTGTGAGCAGTTGTGGCGGGGTGCCTGGAGGTTCCTTCCGATCGTTGGATCGGGCGGGGGATGCGTTGGCCATTTGTGCGGTCTTTTTTGGGGATTTGATGCCTATTCTGTAAAAACCTCCTCTCTGGTGTACAATATTCCTCCTTTATATTTAGTTATTTTGTAATATTTGTTTCTCTATGTTAAGTGTAATGGCCGCAGGGTTGCTATGTATTTCCATGCTCCCTGTTGGTATCATTTTGTAATTGTTTGTCATTGCAAATTTTATGAGAATATAAAAAATTATTGACTGTTTTGGCAGTGCATGTAAAGTAACGCTACTATTATGTCTGTTCTGCTGCTTTCTGATTGGTGAGCACAAAAGTCGGCGTGGCTCGCCACCTTTGCGAAGCATATGCCTAAGATAATTTCGAAGGTTCTTTTTGCTCGCCCAATAGAGCACGGTCTTTAAAACATTTGTAACGCACACCACAAAGGCCACAGCGTAGTTATTGATCCAATGAATAGCAATAATGTTATTTGCCTCTATGTTGAGATTCATTATCGAAAATCCTTTGAATCTCTTAGCCGATTTGTTATTTTTGCATCAAAATTCTTTCATGAAGAGATAAGCCACTGCTAGATGATTTTTCAAGCTAGGTTTATAGATCCCTCATGACATAATTGCTTCAAGCCATACTTTAAAACCTTATGCGAAAAATCAACTGTTTACTAATGCACTTTATTCGCTTTTCGGCTTGAGATAAGTCTCTAATAAGATTTCAAATTAAGTTAACATAAGTTTTGAAGGAGCTTTAGTTGTTAATGATGATGTTACATTATGTTTTAATCAATGTGTTAACTTTNGTTGGTATCATTTTGTAATTGTTTGTCATTGCAAATTTTATGAGAATATAAAAAATTATTGACTGTTTTGGCAGTGCATGTAAAGTAACGCTACTATTATGTCTGTTCTGCTGCTTTCTGATTGGTGAGCACAAAAGTCGGCGTGGCTCGCCACCTTTGCGAAGCATATGCCTAAGATAATTTCGAAGGTTCTTTTTGCTCGCCCAATAGAGCACGGTCTTTAAAACATTTGTAACGCACACCACAAAGGCCACAGCGTAGTTATTGATCCAATGAATAGCAATAATGTTATTTGCCTCTATGTTGAGATTCATTATCGAAAATCCTTTGACTCTCTTATCCGATTTGTTATCTTTGCATCAAAATTCTTTCATGAAGAGATAAGCCACTGCTAGATGATTTTTCAAGCTAGGTTTATAGATCCCTCATGACATAATTGCTTCAAGCCATACTTAAAAACCTTATGCGAAAAATCAACTGTTTACTAATGCACTTTATTCGCTTTTCGGCTTGAGATAAGTCTCTAATAAGATTTCAAATTAAGTTAACATAAGTTTTGAAGGAGCTTTAGTTGTTAATGATGATGTTACATTATGTTTTAATCAATGTGTTAACTTCACTTGATGGCAAACGAGCCAACCAGATATCCTTGAAAGAAATGCTTTACTTTGAACAGCAAACTTTCTTGCAGCCTCTAAAAATGAAGATACATTTTTCATCTGCTAGTTACAGGGTTGCCAAAAAATGTTCCATTAGTCAATGTGCTTCAATGTGCTAATTTCAGTTGATAACAAACGAACGAACCCTCTATCCTTCATATTAATGATTAGTTCTGACAGCATATCCAAGCATAAGAACGAAGAGTAGAGCCACTTTCGTCGCGGTTCCAATGTTTGAAAAGTCACTAACATTTGAGTGCACAAGCAGTCTGAATTTTCCTTTTTGCAGAATTGTGTCATGAATCAAGTTATTTTAGAGAAGGCAGTTGTTTTATTTAGAGCAAAGGCGTTTTGAAAGCATCACGTTCTTGGTCCAGATTGTTTGTGTACACTATAAGATCATGTGTGTTTCCAAAGATAGTCTAGTTTTTCAACGACAGATACAACTAGTAAGAATTAAAAGGGACAAAGCAAAAGCCAGACTGAAAGGTAATTTTGTACACACCTTGTACAGTATGTTTAAACTCAGGAAGCTATTAAAAAAATTACAACTTTCTAAAATCAAATTGAAATAAAATTAAACAAACAAAATTCTAGCTCAACACAATCATAAATCATAAATCTGTGAGATTTTTCAAACAGCAGAACTTATTTGGGCGATCGATTATCTTTGGAAGTTTTTCTGATCTTTCTGGAACACGCCCTGCTTACGTCTTTGCGTGCTCAAACTAAATAGTATCGGTAATTTGATTAAGATATCAACCTACTTGCTACAATAATTGTTTTTCAGAGTCCGATCAGATTCACTATCTGCCCTAAAGGAGTAGACAGAATACTTCAAATAGTTGATCAGGCTTAATCAATTCGTTTGATTATTATTTGCAAGGAGTGCCGCAAGTAGTGCTACGGGGTTGGCTTGTGGTAGGATGATGCGTTTAGTTGCTGCTGTAAGCCAGTTCTTCATTACGTGAATTTGTNATTAATGATTAGTTCTGACAGCATATCCAAGCATAAGAACGAAGAGTAGAGCCACTTCCATCGCGGTTCCAATGTTTGAAAAGTCACTAACATTTGAGTGCACAAGCAGTCTGAATTTTCCTTTTTGCAGAATTGTGTCATGAATCAAGTTATTTTAGAGAAGGCAGTTATTTTATTTAGAGCAAAGGCGTTTTGAAAGCATCACGTTCTTGGTCCAAATTGTTTGTGTACACTATAAGATCATGTGTGTTTCCAAAGATAGTCTAGTTTTTCAACGACAGATACAACTAGTAAGAATTAAAAGGGACAAAGCAAAAGCTATACTAAAAGGTAATTTTGTACACACCTTGTACAGTATGTTTAAACTCAGGAAGCTATTAAAAAAATTACAACTTTCTAAAATCAAATTGAAATAAAATTAAACAAACAAAATTCTAGCTCAACACAATCATAAATCATAAATCTGTGAGATTTTTCAAACAGCAGAACTTATTTGGGCGATCGATTATCTTTGGAAGTTTTTCTGATCTTTCTGGAACACGCCCTGCTTACGTCTTTGCGTGCTCAAACTAAATAGTATCGGTAATTTGATTAAGATATCAACCTACTTGCTACAATAATTGTTTTTCAGAGTCCGATCAGATTCACTATCTGCCCTAAAGGAGTAGACAGAATACTTCAAATAGTTGATCAGGCTTAATCAATTCGTTTGATTATTATTTGCAAGGAGTGCCGCAAGTAGTGCTACGGGGTTGGCTTGTGGTAGGATGATGCGTTTAGTTGCTGCTGTAAGCCAGTTCTTCATTACGTGAATTTGTCATCGTGACGTAGATACGTTTCTGTTTGATTTGCTACCATGTTGGAATTTCTGCCTAAGGGATTGCAATGTGCACGTCATAAACGCGATGTGTACTTCAAAACAACACTATACTTCAAAACAAATTGTACTGCATCAGGTGGCCGGGTGAGTTACAGGAATGTATCCAATGCTTTCCAAAACATGCTGTAAAAGCCACTGAAATGGTTTGAAAAATTCAACTCCTATCCTATTGATTAAGCCTTGATTAAGTAAATTTTTTCTTCTGTTAAAAATTGTTCTGATTTAGATTTTGCTATTTTGCTTCCAAGGAAGAAGTTCTTGCATATTGTTCTCAAAGAGTTTTGTTTACATGCAAATGATTCGAGTTTATTCGATTTTACTTGGCTAGTTATTCTTTGAGATGAAAATAAGTCATAAAATTTTGAGCAAAATTTCAAAATTTTAAGTTGAAGTCAGATCAAGACAAAAATTTCCATTTTCGCAAAAAATGTTTGCCTGGTTTTTGCAGCATAATTTTTCAATCAATGGATATATTGGCAGTTATCCTAATCATTTATTTAACAGGAGGCAGTTACTGTGCGCCTGTAAGTTAGCACAGTTAGTGCATTATGAGTTCCATATAAACAACCTGGGGCGTTGTTGTTGACTTTGGCCAATCTTGAATCCGATTTCCTACTATGGCCCCAATCTGTCAAATTTCGTGATGTTTATCGCCTTACCCATTAGTTAAACCACAATTTGGATGGGGGCTAAAGTGTTCAGAAAGTCATTACCTCAGGCATATGCAGGCTGTCAAAAGTTCTTCATTCTTTGAATGAAGTGTTCTAGATATTTAATTCAAGTGAAAAACATGAAATTTGACAGTGCTTCTGCGCGAAATTTGCCATCCAAGAAGGGTTATAGAATTAAACAAATAAGATTTGTTCCATCAATGAATAGGAATTGATGGAGGATACCCCTCATTGCTTGAGACTATCCTGTCTTGACACCCCAATATCTCAGATTTTTCAAATCCTATCACTTCTAGTGGAATTAAAAATTGAGCTCTCTTCTATACGTCCCACGTCCATCCTTCACAGCTGAGTTATCCATCCAACTGCACATCTTCCCTCTGCGTCTACTTTATCAGCGTCTCCGAAACAGATTTCATCAAATAATAACGAATCGTTTCAAATGTTATTCATCATTTCTCATGAAACGTTTTAGAATAAGATACAACTCCAGTGCTAGAATCTGTACATTACTCGAAAAATTTAATTTATACAGTGACATTACATTGTGCTGCAACACTCATATTAACAAATAAAACATATTCAAACTTCAAAGCGAAAGGCAACATACCGAACTCATTGTCAGATGTTATCAGTATGTCAGGATCATTATATAACAGTGTGAAACAAAACTTGAACTTTTGTTAGTCAGGAAGGGTAACCTACTGGGTTATTGAAAGAAAAACGTTCGTTAAAATTGGTTGGTGGGCAAACAAACGCATAGAGTTTTCATAGAAAGATATTTTACACGATGGCCTACTAGGAATTTGCAAACACCTCGGAAAAAATCGACGAGAAAGCTTTTTTCTTTCCTAAGGTTATCAAATACATCAAATATTTAGAAGAAATTGCCTTTTTTTTAAATAGATAAATTCGCATCCTTAAGGCCGATATTGTTGTGAGATTTCGTATAGCCAGGTGTACATAATTGAAATTTACACATTATTTGTTGGTCACATTACTTCAGAAAAGTTGCTAAAATTTAATCACTTTTGTTGATAATTTTTTCTCTCTTTTCTGCTATTTGACCTCAGGTATTTTCTGAGTCATGAAATGTTTATGTGTACCGCTAGAGATAAAGGTAACCATAACTGAGACTGTAATGATGATATTTATGATGTTATCATAACATTGATGATAATGATAATGGTGATGATGATTATTTAGATAATGGCATAGATTATGGCTGATGTTGTAATTTGAAAAAGAATTTCGCAAATATTGATTTGATAACAGTAATGAAAATGACGTTAGTGCTTATCATAATTGTGTTTGATCATTGCAGTTGACTTTGAAATGGTCGAAAAAACCTATCAATTATCATCTATAATAATGATTGATTGACTGATTGACCTTTTGATTGATTGATCAATCATTGATTTATAAATCAATTCTTTGATTGATTGATTTTTGTTTTGTCAATTATTGAGTGATTGATTGATTGATTAATTGATTGAAGATTTGTTGATTGGTTGGTTGATTGATTGATTTATTGATTGATCAATCGATGATGTTTGCAATTTAGCTCACTGATACACCAATTCTACCTGGTGTGCCAAAAACGTTTTTTGCCTGTGTGATAACCCACATATAATAAACCACTGGACCTAGTTCCAAATTTTTATTTCGTTTCCCTACAGTCAGACGTCTGACCTGGACATTTGATGTACGGCGAAAGTTTAAGATAAAACTTCATTAGTTAATAGAATGGTTTATGTTCTGTGGATCATCAAATTGGCAAAGAAGTTTCTGCCACACCAGTTATGACTGGTTGATCTATTGACTGACTGACCAACGATTGACTGATTCCTTTGTAATTTATGACTTATGATTGATGATTGACATATCGATTGGCTGATTGATACAGGTAATGATAATAATAATGATAATGCATGTCAGGTTAGCTGCCCTTCGCTTCTTGTCACTTAAATAGGAGATGAATGAGTGCTTCAGTGTAATAATATTTTTAACTCAAATTAATAATAAGTTATTCAAAGTGTGACATATTTACAGTGGATTTCATTGAATACTAATAATACGCTTGGTTTCAAAGCACTACGTGTAATCAAAAGCGAAGCTATTTAAAGCGAATTCAAATTGACACTGTTTTGGAAATGCATATGAAGTAACGCTAGTTCTATCAGCGAGATGTTGAAAACCATTTACATATTTTTTCTTGCAACACCATTAAAGACCCATTGCTAACCATGATCCTAGACTTATTACGATGAGTCCCAGTAATCGCTCATCAAAACGAGACTCGCACTAAACCGAGACCGCTCATACTGGTAGTTTAAGCGTCCATCAGTCTAGCGATAACTACGACTCTGTAATCAGTCTACCATGATCCTTTGCTGACCCAAAGTCGACTTTAATGTGATAAAAAAATCAGTCTCTGGCCCAAGTTCTGTTGTTTTTGCTTTTTATTCGGCGTGCAAAGGATCATGGTTAGCAATGGGTCTTTAAAAGGTACTGTAATGCAGTTAATTGGCTCCTAATAACAATGGGATCCTATTGTTGCAGAAACAGGCGCCATTTGTTACCTCAGACGAAATTTGCGACTGATTATACAACAATAAGATCCCATTGTTTTCAGGAACCAATCAACTGCGACACAGTACTCCTTTAACATCTATATTCCTCCACCTGAAAATTAGTTGTTACGTTGAAGACATTAAGGCCAGTTTCCAGTCAGTGGAATTTTCCGAGCGGGCGGAAATTCTATTGTTTACGAAAAAAAAGTTGCTTTGCAATTGAATAGAAATTTAAGGTTGAGTGACTTTTGATTGTGGAAACTTCCGCCCGCTCGGAAAATTCCGCTGACTGGAAATCAGCCGTTACACTCTAGAGGATTCCACTGACTGGAGGTACGGTACTCCAGTTACATAGTCTTTCCATGGATAGTGCTGAATCCAGCGTGATTGATTCTTCATTCACATTACTGTATCCTCTTTTCAAACGTGCTTTAGGTATCACTCTGGATTCATGCTGTGTGTCTATCTCCCTTCTGACTTGTACGCGGTAGCCATATCATTCTTTGGGAGGATCACATGTGTTGCAATGATTGCCTTTTGAGCTGATGTCATCTCCTTGCCCTTATGGAACTTCATGAATGCATTATGAATTCAAATTGAGCATTGATTTCAGCGGCTGATTATCTTTAATTAGATGCATTATTACCCTGGTATCCCATTACTCCCAGTATCAGTGTTTTGATGTGAGGTGCTTCATGTGCCTTGGCGATTCGTCAAACTCATGAGGAGAGTCCCTATGACCGCTGTCCGGTCGTGATGAGCTAATATACAGCACAGGCGATAGTCTATGATTTCTTCCTCGGGACCTAATAGGTGAGCGGTGACATGAGGGTGCCAGGATCTTGTGGCCATTGTAGTAAGGTGGTCCTGTTCTGGGTGACAGATGCACGTAAGGCATCGAGTGTGATGGGTGGCCGTGACTGTCACAAGGATGACCCCGTGGCACATCTCGCAGGTAGCTTTCTTCCTTGACTCGATCTTGTAGTGAATGACTGTGTCGCATTGGTGGTTCAAATGCTTTCATGTGCTCATCATCAATCGGGTGTCGACCAGGTATGTGTCGGCGTCTTTCTGGTGAGACGGATCTTGAGCAACCATGAGGTGGTGGTGACGAGCCTGTAAATGATGGAATAAGGTTGTCAATTGCTGTTAGAACAGTAATAAAGTGCCATATCTAATGAAGAAAATATTTATTCAGTAAATATTCTATATATTGTTTGTCTGTGGTATTGTAGTACGGTTTCGCAGTTTTGCCACAAGTAAAGGATTTTTAAGACAGTCAGTCGTTCGTTCCATTACAAAATTGATTTCACGAGTGTGAATTTCATAGAACTGCATTTATTTCCTCCCATTGTCCTTTCGCTTTCTGGAAAATGATGGTCACCATCAATAATATGTTTGAAGATGTGTCACTTTACAGGTGTGCTTATCTGTGTACAATCTGTTTAACGAATATTGTTGAAAAATTGGGAAGAAATTTATCTCTGAAACGAACAAATGCCAGTTCAATCGGAAACTGGTTTTGACAAAGTGACTTGTATCATATTAATGCCTAGCACAATTTTTAAGTTTTAAAATAATAATACTTACAAATAGGAGGCCTCGAGTCTGCCTCATCAATTGGATGACTAATTCTATATGGTGCATGACGATGCATTTTCAGTCCAAATCTGTGGCAGGCAGATTGGTGTGGATCTAGCATTCTCAGATCTGGCCGTAAGAGCAGTGGTGGTATACCTAGACCATGTTGTGGTGGTAGATGGGGTGGTCCACCATATAAGCCGGGCGGCTGACAACAACTGCCTGTAATAGAAGATGAATCATTGGTTAAAGACACACTGTCGTTGTGCTGATTGGGTAGCTAAGACAATAAAAAAGAATAGAATTAGGCAGGCTTCAGTGATTTACGCTTGGTTTCAAAGCACTACGTGTAATCAAAAGCGAAGCTATTTAAAGCGAATTCAAATTGACACTGTTTTGGAAATGCATATGAAGTAATATAGATATACTACCTTTCTGTCAAAAGCAATTTCAATTTGCGGTTGTAAAAATTTTCAAATTGTCGAAGTAGATCATTGATCATCGCTTTCAGATAATTACAAAAATTAATCATTTGAAAGTTATACTTACATGAAGGACCATAATTTATCATGGAACTTCTTTCTATAATGTCTCGTTGCTCAGCTCTAGAAAAAAATTCAAATTTTTAGCAACAGAAGTTTATAAAGCTATTATTGATTGGTTCAATATAAACTGCTCTTTTACATAATCTTAGCTGCAACAACTCTACCTTGCATCACATAATCATAAATTTCAAATATTCAACCTAAATCTCAATATTTTAAGTTAAGGGTAGTAAGGGCGTAAGTTGGGATTGCTAGGGTTTGCAAATTGTTTCGTCAGCTATCTACTGGAGGTAAATGAAATGAAGCTGGTCTGTTCAACTGCAGTCATCGCAAATGTTTAATCTTCGTGTAGTCTACCAGACTTAAAAATATTCTAGACCGGAGGATATTGTTGAATAGCAGAAACATCTTTAGCCTAGTTTTGTAAAAATTGAAATCTCAGAATTTAGAGAAAGAACAAGGATTTAACTTCTCGAATCAGACTTCTAAAAATTCATCGAAAAATTGAAGAACAGTGTCTAAGTTTTGTCATTCAAACGAGAATTTCAGGCTTTGAGTCGACTGAGTGCGCTTGTTATTTCTTTGGCATTTTGCACTGAAATAATTACTTTCGCAACCAGGTATTTTTAATCACAAATACCAGTTTTTGTCTGGATCTACGCGTGAGAGACAAAGAAATTTCATCATCACAAAGGATTAAGCATTGTAGCGCCATCGCGAGCTAATTACAAAGAGGTGGATTCATGGTAAAGGATTCAAAAAAGTCATTAACGCTCCTCAAAATGCTGGTACTAATTTCAATTTATTTTTGGAACCTAAATCTTATCACATCAAATCCTTTTTGCTCCCATTTATTTTTAATATATTCTCTTTGATAATTTTCATTGCATTTTAATATCTTCACTTTATGTTTAACATTTCACCCGTTTTTCAAGTGATTCGCTTTTTATGTCACCCGTTTTTCAAATACTCCTCACTTAGTTATCTGGAATTTAATCTCGACACAATCTAGTAACTGGTAGTGATATTCAACATTTTGCCTTTAATGAGCTGCATAAAAGTTGACCGTTTCATGTAAAGTGATCCTGCGAATTTAATGTTCAGCGCGCGGTTGCTATGTAGTACCAGAACCCAAATCTTATTTATATGATAAGAACGCGATTTTGCTCATGATTAGCTGTATACAGATTCACCGTTCCATGCTAACTGACCCCATGAATTTGCTGATCAGCGAGTGGTTTCTATCTAGTACCAGAACACAAATGTTGCTGGTATGACAAGTGTGATAAGTACGCGGCGAGCTATTGGTCCACAGATATAGTGAGAACTTCTGATTAAAAAAACTAAGCAAAGTGTTGTCTCTTCTTATCGCTGAAGTTTTCTTATAACTTTCACAATACTGTAAAATTAAAATTCAACGCCAGGTGTGATTCGAATCATTTTTGCAATTTTACGTCATCATCTGATTTCTTCTTTATGAGTGCAAATAGAACATAAATCTTTGCTGGAAAATTTACGGAAAAAAATATCAGTAATCGGCTCTTTTTTGGTGCTGGCTGATGTTTTACTGGAAAAGATTGTTTCACAATGCATAGTTTATGCAAGGGCGATATGAAATGCGCAGTTCCGTTGAAAATAAATCTGCGAATGCGCAGTTCCGTTGAAAATAAATCTGCGAAGGGATGCCAGGGTAGGCCATTAAAAGGGGAAAAAGATGATGTTTACAGAGCTTGTAAAGACAATAAATGCCATNTTAGGGAGTGGTCATTAAGTATGTGCTATGCCGGGGCGGAGGGTATTTAGGAGGGGTACGAGATTTTGTTGGTACTTCAAGATGGGGTACGAAATGAATATTGATATTTCTGAGGGGGTATGAAATCAAAATCACAGTTTTAAAAAAATTGTGCAATAGTGTATATATATAAGTACTTATTCAAATGATAGGGAGGCAGTGTACGGAAAATGATAGCGAGGCTGTCAAGTACCGTCCTGTCGTTTCAGATTATCCTTGTTCTGACTTGGAGTAACAACGCGAGTTTCATTAGAGGCAAGATGGGGTATGAAACAATTTTCAAGAATTACGCAGGGGTATGAAACATTTTAGGAAAAAGTTAGAAGGGGTTTGAAATTTTTCTAAAGATTCTGTTGGTACCCTCCGCCCCGGCATATCACATACTTAATGGCCACTCCCTTAGACCGAGCATTTCGCTTCTAAACTAACTGTCTGCAAGAGCTAGGGATTTTTGACTGCGGGTGAGACGAGCGCTTTCACTTGATAGCTCTTCAATAAATAGTTTGTTTTAGAACCACGGGAAAAAACGGAAAATTGCGTAAGGTTAGGCCCAGTTAAGACAAACTGAACAATAAGCATCTCTTCCTAACTTGAAATTTTATATTCTCAAGAAGCTGTCTTGTCTTAGCAAGACTACGCAAGTCAAGAAGATGCTTGCAGAATTCTTCTGTTTAAGAATGCATATCACAAAGTGAACCAAACTTCAAAACCGTTTTGAGTCTCCACAGACTTTGAGTACATTCTCATTTCGAAGCTGACAACTGATAATTTAGGCTCTTTTGCAATGAAAAAGTGTGTGTGAAATTGACCAAAGTGATTAAGTCTGATTTTACCATAGATTTTACCTCTTTTAAAGGGTCTGTTTCAACCAGCATGCCTTGCACGTGTCATCTCTTTGTTGACGCCATTTTCATGGGCCATGAAAATGGCGACAACAAGGCCAACAAAGTGATAGCACGCGCAAAGCATGCTGGTTGAAACAGACCCTTTAATACCAGGCAATATTTCTGAACGCAAACAATTCATTACCGGTAAAACGCAGTCTGTTATTAATTAACCGAGAAGAATATTACACAAGGAAATAACAGGTATCTTCGCTTTTTGTATTCAAAAGAGAAAACGAATAAGAAATGTAAATGAATCTCATCCTGAAGCGGAATTCACTTTGTATTCAGTTCTAAAAGATATGAAGGTGCAAAGAGAGCAACTGGTGCTACCACCATACTGTGAAATTGCACTATTGTTCGTCACTTTTGTGAATATGACAACATACTTATTGCAATTGATTGTACCTGCAATGTTTACAGTTGAGCGATTAGAAGTGTATTCTATACATATTCATGCATTCAACTGGTGACAAAGCGACCAGAAGAAGATTCCCGGGGGTGGGGGCTTGACCTACCTTTGTACAGGGATGTGCCCCGAGGTTTCGATGACCCACCTACCCTGATGAAGACGTCATGCCGTGTTAAAAGATACTATTTCAAGAAATTTCACATTTAGGCCCATTTAAGGGATTTTTACCAAGATTAGACTCTGTTCTAGAGAATTCTCCTTTGCAATACCCATCCTTGTGAGAGGCATATACCTGTCAGTGAATATTAATGGGTCACCCCCTGGAGATGATTGAACGATACTTGTTGTTGATTCTCTTTTGCAATTAATTTGTGCCATACGATCGATCGGTGGGAACAGGTTGGATCAATTTTAATATCCGCGGCACCTCTTTGCAAGTCATGGTTGTATCCCTTGATGTCTTTAACGAGAGTGTGAAATATGCAAGCCATTTGTTAGCTCTATTCAACATTCGAATGTGTATTCTCAGATGAATGCACATGTTGATTAGTTTACGCGTGATTATTTCTCTAGAGGTTAACCAAAATATACGTGCTAAGTTTACTGTTACCGTGACTCCGTGGATGCGTTAAGTGGTTGGTCCGTGTTTTATCATGGCTGTCCGTGTTTTATCATGGCTGTCCATGTTTTATCATTGCTGCTAACTTTTGCAATCAACATATATTTATCTCTATTTAGTATTGATACAGACGGCATGACGTCACAGCAGCGTTGGAAGCACGACGCCATCTTCTTTTGGGGTAAATGTTCAGAAAATTTCTATAGGAATCTATAGAAAATTTGCAAAAAGTTGCATAAAATTGCTCCTCTATTCTACCTTGCGATAGTGAGTAGGGAAAGGATAGGTAGCAATTGTCAGTCAGACCTAAACCTATGAAATAGACACACGAACGTGCTGTTTTTAAAAGCAAAACAAAATTTTGGCCAAGAAAGCTGTGAAAAACTTGCCTTTGCGTCGATAATTTCGTAGTTTGCAGCACAAACTCTGTCGGCTGTGAGTTGCTCGTCGCTTCTTCAAAGTCAACCTTCCTTTTAGACATTCGCCTATCTATCTGCTAAAATTTTTGAATAATTTTAACGGCTTCCAACCCTTTTGAATTTATATATTGCGATAAATAAATGAGACAGTCTCAAAATCACAGTGCAACGCTAGACTTTGTAATGGCTTCATTTACCCTAAGTCTGATTTTCGAGCGCGAATAGATCAAGTCACGTGACGTGTCGTCTGTATGAATGCTGTATCATCTGCCTGAAAAGACCCCTAATTTGCTAATTTGCAAATTACCGAAGCCAACACCTTACTGGAAGCTTAGACCAAGGACTTTAAAGTGCCACTAAACGTTCAGGGATTTTTGCGGAAATTTATAGAGATTGGTTTTCTCAGCCTGAAACAGAAAAAATTTCGTCTTTACGACCTCTGGTTATTTTAATATTACTTTTCAAAGTTCCGTTTTTGAGCCAATTTGGGGNCTTCTTCAAAGTCAACCTTCCTTTTAGACATTCGCCTATCTATCTGCTAAAATTTTTGAATAATTTTAACGGCTTCCAACCCTTTTGAATTTATATATTGCGATAAATAAATGAGACAGTCTCAAAATCACAGTGCAACGCTAGACTTTGTAATGGCTTCATTTACCCTAAGTCTGATTTTCGAGCGCGAATAGATCAAGTCACGTGACGTGTCGTCTGTATGAATGCTGTATCATCTGCCTGAAAAGACCCCTAATTTGCTAATTTGCAAATTACCGAAGCCAACACCTTACTGGAAGCTTAGACCAAGGACTTTAAGCTTTTAGGAGTTCCGAAAATAAAAATAGATCCACTTTCTACAGGACATTGCTGACTTACCACAGGGCAAACTTTTATCATTTTGGTATATCTTCGCTTCTACCAGTTTCAATATGCTTCAACAACAGTCTCTAATAAGAACTTGTGATCTAACACAAATGAGGCAAATTCATAATGGCAACACTGCAAACAAATCTACCATGATTTACTTACCACTTGGTTGTTGCTGCTCTCCTTGTTTGTCAGTTTGACTTTAGAGAAGACAATGGGATTCTTCATCCAATGAGTGCCAAAATTTGGTGAATCAGGGTGAACATAAACTTGGCTGGGTGGTGTAGGCTCAGGTTTTCCACTGTGGGACCATTCACCATTTACGTATTTCCATCTGTGAGAATCAACTGCTACAAAATCCAAGAGAATTGAGTACATTGCTTGAGGGTCTAGGCCACGGATTGTTGTCTTCAGAACAGGGAACATCCGCCTGAGAGAAAGTGAAAATAAGGATCTGTTAATCAGAGGACACTGGGGTTTTTAGAGTTTATTTGTCAATAATATTCTGTTCCTTTGGAGAGTAACTCTGTTAATGTCCATGAAAAGCTCGTTGCAAGAGATGACTGTTGTAGCAAAACGATTTTATAAGTTGTAATTTATGACAGAACTTATCCAGTCTTACTGAAACTCGACACATAGCGTTCCTGACTTAAACGTCCCTGAGGTATTAACTTGGAAAAGTGAGTTATTGAGTTACTTCAAATGTTGTAAATACTTCCTAAAATATATTTTGTTTTTGTAAGACCATCCAAGACAGGCTTGCCGAAATACACGACTATATAAAGTATTTATAAGTTTCAATAAAGTAAAGATTGTTTGATCGCGGAAAGGGTGACTTAGATTATAAAAATTACTTCATTGATATCAGTCATTGTGATTCTAGAGTTATGGATGGTGTTGCTTGGAAAATGTTTCTGGAAATGCGGTGAAAATTACTAGAATTGTTGATCAAGTTTCGTCTAGTTTTTAGCCGTAGAAAGATGAAAGTAAAGGGCTCGGAGCATCATATAATAGCAAGACGAAAATAGCAGTCCTATTTGTCTGATTCTGATAATTTGGAATACCAGTCAACGGACAAAATGAGAGATTATTGCAATTAGATTCCAATACCTTTATCAAGCCGTCCTTAATTACATTTCACCTTTACTCATACACTTGGTGTTGAAAGTAATTATGATTGGCTAAGATGACAAGTAATCGGTATCGACTTTTAATTTACTTAAATCATTTTGTAGATTAATTAACTCGCTTGCATTTAATACGGTTGATTAATTCTTGTAAAAGGTGCCGCAAGGTAATCAAGAGCTGCAAATATAACCTGCCTCTCTATTTGCAATTTTCGGCATTTAATTAAAGCGAGTTTATAGCTTTGTTGTTGATAGCATAGCTGTGTCGATAATTGATTATTGAAGTGTGGGTGGCATTTTTGTTGGAACATCTTGTGTTCTTGTCAATTGGGACACCTGGACAAAGGAATGAGTCATGGTGCTTTGGTTCAGAATTTTTGTTGTTCCGGTTATTGGCTGGCTAATGTTTTCCTCATTATTTTATTCGTTTATTTTTCAATGGTTTGTCTTATTTTGCGTATATTGAATTTGTTTTTGCAATTCTTCATTTCGTATCTTGTTAGAAAGATTAAATTCCTTTTCGTAAATTTGCTTGGTATTTACTATCCTATCCTTCATTGATAACTGTCCATCCTAATTCCCTCACAGCGTTTACCTCTCTAAAAATATTTTGCTAAATCTACAATTACTTTTGCCACTTTTAAAGATCTATGGCACCAATTCATATCTTATCATGTCATGCCCTAACACACTCGCGCCTCTTTCATATCATCTTCATGTACCTAAATTTTTTGCCGCAATGTTTAGATCTATGGTAAATGCCTTGTTCCTTGTTTCATTAAAGTAGTGGCTTTCGTAACCTGCGTGCAGACTTTTTTCACTGGGGAGGATGGGAAAGGAACTTCCTTTCTTTCTCCTCCTCCCCAGTGACAGAGTCTGCACGCAGGCTATTGATTTCGATAATTCTTCCACTCTAATTCTCTAATAGACTAACACCTCCGTCGGGTCATTTTCCTCAATTCACATAATCATTTTCGCCATCCTTTTTTGCTACTTTGGTTCAGTAATTCATAATATTTCAATTCCTTTCTCTCGCTTGCTGTCACCTCCTTCAAGATATTTTGATAATTTTAATATTGATTTAATCACCCTTTTTATATTTTTGACATCTGCTTTGATATATTCTCCATTAAACTGTTATTATTTCATAGTTTTCACCTTCCTTCTCTCCCATTCTCACACAATCTTCGTATTACTTGCATACCCCTAAAATTGCTTTTGCCACTCTTCTTGGCTCTATGGCAAATGCTTTGATATTTTCTCAATCAAACTGCCATTATTTCATAACATTTCAGCTTCCTTCCCTCCCATTCTCACACATCCTTTATATTACTTTCATAACTCTGAAATTAGTTTTGCCGCTCTTTTTCGAGCTATGATAAATAATTTGAAATGTTCTCTATTAAATTGTCATTGGTTCATAGTTTTTACCTTCCTTCCCTCCCATTCCCACACACACATCCTTCATATTACTTTCATACCTCTAAAATTAGTTTTGCCACTCTTGATAAATCTTCGTAATGTGCACAACCCTTAAACTTATCAATAAGGCACAGACTTTCACCTTCGTCGTATATTTTTCATAGAGCTGATGAGTATTGTCACCATTCCTTTCGAACTCAAAATTGTTATTTTAATATTGCTTCATAATAAATTCATAAATTGACCGTTTAAACTGCAAAAACTTTCACGTTCATCCTATAACTTTGATAAACTGATAATTGCTTTTAGCACTCTCTTAAAATGTATGATAGATTCCCTAAAATAATTTTATCATTAATTTATACTTGTTCACCTTCATCAAATCATTTCCATTGATTAGATAATTATTTTCATGACACGTAGTGCTTCTACAATAAATAACTTTTACATATCTGCGAGGGAATCACGCAAATCTGCGAGAGAATCACGCATTGATAACCTATGACCATTTGAAGCCCTCCAAAGCTGCTATCGCCTTCGCACTAAACAACCAGCTGTTGCTCAAATTCTTCCAACCCAAGTGGGAACAGTTTGTATATTGTTAGAATATCTTAACACTTTTCCTTGAATTCGCAATCATTTAGTTCTACAAACAACACGTTGGATGCGTTTTAGGTTGAAAGGTTAAAAATGTTTGTTACCCTGTGATTTGAATCATCTGCAACGTCTTGCCGCTACGCACTAAGCAAATCAGCTGTCACTCATTTTTTTGTCTTTGAGTGGAACTTATTTGTGTGTTTTTAACATGGTTCGACACCTTAAGTGAATGGAAAATAGATTCCGCCTTAAAACAACATTATCGGCAGTTTTTTCCAATTAAACAATCTCCCTTTTTTTTCTCCCCCTTTTACTGACCTACAAAGGAAATTCTTGGAGCTACACGCTCTCTAACTTGGAACTTTGAAAATTCTTTTTGAAGGCAACAGATTTTATGAATTGTTGGTGCATTTGTTTATTAATGAAACGCCCTATAAGCTACAAAGACACTTGTGGATTGTAGACAATTTATTGTAGAGACCTCACTCAACTCATTTCATCAGACATGAACTTCGAACTTCATAGCTAAACCAGTAGGATCCAACTTGCTTGAGTTGCAAATTTGCTGCATTTGCAGAAAAATGTCTAGAAGATAGTCTTACTGCTGTAGACTATATATATATATTTTTACGTGAAGAACAGTTCACTGCTAACAACCAGTTTATACTTAAGAGACAGATGAAAGTCTGGAGACTAATAGTTGAACCAGTAAGCTTGGCGATATCTTTGAAAATCAAAACTGCTTTGGTTTCGGCAGTTTTATTCAAACGGGCAAGAAAATGCTAGAAGATCCCCTGGCAGATAATGTTTCGTCATGTTATATTTAGGAGACAGGTGAAACTTTTGAGACTAATAACTAAACCAGTAAGCTAGGCGATATCTTTGAAAATCGAACATGCTTGAGTTTTGGCTACCAACACGTGTAATAGCAATAAAGATGTCTCTAGATTAGAAAGAAATGTGTTGTGCTAATGAAAGTGTCAATTAAGATGGCTCCTTGATATCTGGCAGTACACTTGATAAAGTCATCAACGAACCACGAAGGCGATTTCATGCATAAGGCCAATTAGAACTTATAATCGAACACGTCCTGTATATATCACATGTAGGTGAAGCATTAACAGGCTTCCAGCTAACCAAGCATGGAGAAAACTTCCCTCAATTTCCTCAAAACCCACAAATTGAGAGTTTTCTACAATTGAAAGGGATTTAGGGTCTGTGTGATTTGTTGGCTAATTAGAATGCTAAGTTTCATCGACCCCTGACAAGTTTATAGGCTAGAGAACGTCATAAACAATTTATCGTTATTTTTGGATCTTTTACAGAGTACGGTGCAATTGAAAAGGGTTTAGAGTCTGTGTGATTTGTTGGCGAAAGGATTGCTAATTAGTATGCTAAGTTTCATCGACCCCTAACAGATTTATAGACCAGAGAACGTTCAATCAAATATGGATAATTATAATGTCCTCTGTGAAGACACTTTATCAATTTTTGACAGGTTTATAGACCAAAGAACACGTCCTAAACAATTTCTTTATTTCATATCTTTTTGAGAACCTTCTTTGATTGAAAGCGTGGTAGAGTTCACTCAATCTGTGGCAGGTTTGTTGAGTAAAGAGCATCCTAAGTAATTACTCATCATCGTTTCAGGTCTTTCTACGTTACATCATTGGAACCCAACGTAACCTGAACATTGGGCCTGAATTTATGTATTTCGTTGGCTTAGTGCTTGCAAAATCATACTTGCTAGTCATTCCAGAGAGACTTAACCCATGCAAGAGATATGACCTTGTAATTTGATTTGGTTCATAGCTTTTGCCATGTCAATTGAAAGGAAATTTCGCTTTGACATGACAGCGTAAGTTGTCTTAGCCTTTATTGGGGTGTCTTCGTTGACAGAATGTTCGCCAAAACATGCTCTCTTTCGTGCCAGAGACACTCAACCCATGCCAGAATCGAAATCTTAATTTGATTAAATTCAAAGCTCTTTCCATTCCCATTTGAAGTCAAGTGTTATCCATCGTCGTTACTTCAAACGCAGTGAAGGACTAGGCCATTTGAATTTCCCTTAGATCAGAAAATGCGACACAAAAGCACGGTCTTTCTGATACCATTGTAAGGGTTAATGCCACAGAAGCCTTATGGAGGATTTTCATAAAACATACTCATTTTCGTTAATAATAAAGGAATGAGTTTAGAGTTGTGTGTTTTCCGGGTCATTAGCACTGCTAATACGTTCAGTTTCCCGCCCGTCCATTCATCAGATTACATCATATCCATATGTTAGCAGCATCATTGCAATATGTCTCAGGTACTTCAGTCTTTCCGCTCATACTTCTACTTATTGGCTTATTGCGCGCGATCCGATGTACGGCAAGATCGCATCATGCTTTGAACGATTACTGCATTATAACTATGATTACAGTCTAGCGCGAAAACATAGCGGAAAGATCAATCATAAAGACACTTTAACGTTGATCCTCAAATCTTTCAAACTACGACTGGTTTCACACCACAGTAGGGTGCGTCTTATTGTCATTATGCCTTTATAAGCCGGGACCTTATGTATACATCCAGTGATTTGCAATCGTAAGCCTGCCGACTCTTCATTAGTTGTTGTTACTCAAGGCCGAGCTCGTAGCTAGGGCGACGAAAACTTTGGACATGCTGTAGTGTTTAGAACGGTAGATTTCGTTCAAGTAAAGACATTTTCTAAAAGGGGAGTAGTGTAGTGTTTAGACTAGGGCCCAGGACCCTCTACGTATTATATCTAGACACGTGTTTTGTTATGTTAGTTTATTCATTCATTCATGCTTTCGCTTGCTGCAACATCACCTCGTTTGTGAAGATATACACTATCTTAAACATGCCAAAGGATTGATTTTTAAAGAGAAATTATAAATACTAGGGCCCATGGAACTTAGACTTGTTTTATCGAGGATATAAATATTTTTTGGAGTATTTAGATGCATTTGTTCATCCTGTATTTTGATTGAGATAATTTAGATAATGTTGAGATGTTGAGAGCATGTACTAAATATAGTGTCATTCCAGAGTCCAAAAAAATGCTCAACCTTCCTCCAGCCAAAAAAATATTTCTGATTGAACCTTTCTTATTTTTGAATAGAAAATGGGTGTGTTTAGAGCGTGGCATAAATTATTCCTTTGTTTTAAGAGACCTTCCTCACGGTCAGTGACCGTGCCGTGTGACCGCAATTTTTCCTGACTCTTTTATTGATTATGACAAAAATAAGGTGGACGAGTTTTATGCCTGCGCTAGAGGAAGAGAAACTTTTTTTGAAGAAGACAAGATTTTAACTTCAAAATATAATCGTCATTTTTGGAAATATATTTAATCATTGCTTTCGAAATGTTGAAAAACTGAATTTGTTTGTTCATCATGTTTAGAAGTTCCTTTATAGTCATCAATAAATTATTGCAAATTTGAGCCCCCTTAGCTCCCTGCATAATTTCTCGAAATAAAGCACCACTTGAAATTCATCATCTCGGAAATCTGATATATTCAAACACTTCCTTGTGTCAGATGGCATGATGACGCCATTTACGCAATTTCTGCTATGCCGTGTGGATATTACGTTTCAAATGAGATATTGTTTCATGGAGCAAACTGGTAGATTTTCCTGGATGATATGTAAATCCCGAAGCTATTTGTTGTAAATATCTAAATCCCTTCGATAATAGACAATAACTCTAAAGATGCCGGCTCCAAAGACTCTGTTGTGTTTTGCTGCAAAGCATGCTGGTAAAAAGCTCCCTGACGACCACCTAACGACATAAACATTTTGGTATGCCGTTTCGTCTAGCTAGTTTGAATTTGAATCGACCTTGAATTCGAATGTAACATGGTTCGAAAGGAAACCTTTCTAAAGCAAAAAATAGAATTTTGATTCGAATTGAATTGAAGTTTCAATTAAAGATTCGGGTTCGAATTAGAAAATTCTCCTTATTTGTTTACATTGATTACTTGTTTCGAACTTTACCACAGCTAGCCAGTCGACACGGCAGACCAACATTTTTATGTCGTTAGGTGATCGTCAGGGAGCTTTTTACCAGCATGCTTTGCGCAGCCGCTATCTTTGGCGTTAGGCAAGGATTGAGAGGATGCTCTTTTTATGCGCTTCTAGATACATCCTTCACAATGTCAAAACAATCAGCTGAATGACTGACAGGTTTAGCAGCAGGGGCGTAGCGAGGTACTAATCTTTGAGGGGTTGTGCTATCTTTGTTTGTAAATTGCCGATTTTTTTCTTATGATTTCTTTAGATATCCCATTGTTTTAGTTAACAATAGCCATTGGTCTGGATGGCTTTGCCCGAAATTTTGCCAAAGTATTTTAAATTTTGTCCAAATTTTGACGTCTTTGAAAATTATTAGGAGTGTTACACCCCCAAAATCCCCCAAAAAATCAATTTTAGGGTTGCACTGTCCAGCTTAGGGTGAATAATACTGTCCAATAATTTATGAAAATCGCATCTTGTTTCACAAGCTTTTCTAAATCGTTCTTGTTTTTGTAGAAGGTCCTTTTATGTCAGTAAGAGAACGTAGTTTGATATAAAGGACCTGATACTCTTATGTATATACTTCCGCTTTATAGTAGCGCGTTGCCTCATGGCAAGAAAGTTTCATTGGTTGTCTATAGATACATTCCATAGCGAGGCTATTCCATAATGGTTACTGAAGGTAGAGGCAATGATACATCAGAGTTGAGGAAATCAGCCAGTGCCCAGTAGCAGGTCTATCGCTTACTAGCTAATTACGACAATGCATTAAGACAGTACACAAGGCCATCTTTGCGTAGGAATGAAGATTGAATCAAGATAAATTCGTGTTGAAAATTTGCAAAAGCCTCCTTCAAAAAAATTTGCTATTTCAAGGTTACAAAGGATCCAAGTTATTACATATATCTGTGAAAGGTTCCGCTGGGCCTGGTCTCAATCGAAATATACACCAAAAGATTATCAGTTATCAAACGAATACAAAAAGCCTAAAGCCTTGTGATTAGCATGAGTTTAGCTTGCTTTGCGCAACTTTGGTGTGATTGCCCCCTTAAGCTTCTGTCATTATGTTGAGATATTATGTTGAGAATGCCTAAAGCTTTCGAGTAAACCTTTTTTCTTTTGAGAGATATCTTCATTTCAGGTCGCTTGTTTTTTCTTAATGGCTGCCTCGCTTTGGTATTTGTAGAGCCTCACTCACGTGATGGAGGAGATCGCTTTATGACTTTTGTGTCTAATAACACCCTCTTTTCTTCCCTTTCTCCATAAGTGAGTCTGTACGTTAGGGGAGATTCTGTCCAATGAAGTTTGGTTTTAGAGTAGCAGGTTGGTTTTAAAGTTAGGGTGCCCAAAGTAATTTCTCAGAATGACTGATCCTAGGAGATGATATGAAACCATCAACGATAACGGGGCCAACGATAAGAGGATCGTCCTTAAGTCAGTCGTTAAGATATTACAAGTTATATAGTGAAGGTTAATTTGCAAGGCCTAATTTGGGTAATTATTGAAACTGATGGCTAAATAGAGTAGGCCTAATTAATTAGGCCATACCTGTGCAAGGAAATTGTCTTTGGCTAACTAACTTTCAAATCAACGCAGGCGTCGAGGGGCACGTCAATGCTGAAAAATCGCTTACATCCATGATAAAATTCCTTTGGAATTAGTGAAAATCTCTTAAAATTTGCTAGATTTTGTTTTTAGAAAAACCTCATATGCCATTTTCCTGTGATTGGCGCTGCCTCGGCAGATTTTATTGCTATAATTTAAAACGGTTGCGGGATGATGCCATGCGGCACCAGGAATACCACAACAATACTCATTCTTGCATTAATACTTCAAATATCTGGCGGTAACTTTCTACCTACTCTTCAACAAATAACACAGATCTCCAATCCCGTAACGCGAATTAGAGATTTTTTTCGCACAGAACGGACAGGAATTCAGATCTGTGAATCAATTGTACTTGTTTAGTTTCGGACTGTGTATGGCTTGCAGGCCTTTGTTAGGCCGCTTCTTTTTAGGCGATTTTACAACGTGCTTTAGGCTTTATATCGATTAAGGGGCATCGTTTCATGTTGCCGTTCTAGCCATGCGTTTCACCGTTTTCAATCCCACAGGTTTTAATCTGTTCTGTTTGTCTAATTGATCGCCCCTTTCTTGCGTAAAATGATTCATTCATTAGCGAATCCATTGATTGGCTAATTCAGAATTCTATTGACCTTCTTGCGGATTCCTTTACGGCCAAAAATAAGCACTTGACTGTGTCCGTATTATCGTCTTTTGCCATAGCGATGTTTATATAGCAAACAGAAGCGAAGAATTTTGTGCGTTTTTTTAGGCCACTGTGTAACAGACTTAACATTTGGATCATCGCTAGTGAGACTAGCCTGTAAACTGCCCCTCGAATTTAAAACCAAGGCTAGAAGTTATTCTATACTAGAGGGTGCCGATGAACTAGAGAGATTACCTAAGCCCCTTGTATCCCTGCGGTAAACCTTGCTGGGACTCGTAATGAAACAGTAAAAAGAGATGACCCTGTTTAGGCCCCTTCTCAGCTATCACCTCGCAGAAACGAAATGCAGCGACAATCCCATTTATTTAGTACGCAGTTAATGATGAAACGCAGCATACGTAAGTAGTGTAAAGTTCACACTGTTGATTGGGGCTTGAATTACAATGGAATTCGTCGAATCTTGCGAGCTGATTGCCGCCACAATTTCTTGTGGCGTGGGACTAAATAGAGTCTAGTCAATAATGAGTCTCTGTTGAACCGAAGCGATATCATTCAAGTTAAAGAACACAAGGAAGCAAGGGACTCATGTAATAAGTCTAGCGAGGAACGAGCATATTGGACTGTAGTTCTTGAAGTTAGGTTGTTTATGTTTACCTTTAATTGGTATCTGAAAGCAGTAATAACTTTGCGCGCCTTAACCAGAGGTACCGCTAAGATTTTTATAGGTGTGGGAAAGAATAATGGGGGTCTGAGAACATCTTACACCCTATAACCCTATAACCCTAGTGGTAGGAAGAAGGTTCCGTAATATTATAAAGTTGTACTAAAATTTTTGCTATGGATTTATATGATGAAATTTCTAAAATTCGTTGTGATTACCCTTCAAAGATAAATTGCATCTGCTGCTTTAAGCTAGAAAATTTGGAGAATTGGCGAAGCTCTTTTGATAAACGCTTGAATTGTGATGCTTTGAACGAATCATTTTTTAAATGTTATGGAAATAGTACAACAGAGAAGCAAATCATTCTCTAAAAATCTCGTACACCATCAAAAGACATCCTTTGCGTTTTCTAGAAAGATCCGAAGCGATTGAAGTTGGTATTCAAACTCTAATATTAAATAGAGTCGAGAAAAATATCATAACCGAGAATGCAAAATATCAGATATGCAGTTAGGAACTTATCTACCTGATGTGCCGATTCCTCAGAACACGAAATTAAGTGAAAGTAGATATGGCTACCCTAGCTTTAATTGGAATTTGGAGTAACAAAACTGGATAGCAGCCTTCGTAAAATGATTTAGATAAGTGTTAAAAGGTTGTTCAAATTTGATATATGTTTAGTTAAACTCAAAAAGTGCTGCCGAAAATTTTAGCACCAAAACTTGCTTGATTGGATTTCAGAATATCGACCATCGTAAAGTGATTTAGTTAACGGTCGAAAAGCTGTTCGAAACTTGAAGTTACCTTCGCAGATTTAGCCTCATAACAACAAGCGTTGATATGGATAAAGACTACCGAAAATTGGGTACCAAAACTTGCTTGATTGGATTTCAGAATATCGACCATCGTAAGGTGATTTAGTTAACGGTCGAAAAGCTGTTCGAAACTTGAAGTTACCTTCGCAGATTTAGCCTCATAACAACAAGCGTTGATATGGATAAAGACTACCGAAAATTGGGTACCAAAACATGATTTTGTTAGATGTAGGAATGTCAAATGTCATAAAATGATTGTTTTAGTTGTCGAAAAGCATTTCGAAACTTGATGCTATCTTACATCAGTTCGACGAAACCTAATAACAACTATCGAAGATTTAATTAGTCGTCGATATTAATAACGAACATTGAATTTGCGAGCCGTTCTGGATGACTGAATAACGCTGTTTAATTAACTGTTTATTGCGTTAGTTGTTAGCTATTATGAAAAGTGTTATTAATACTAGCAATGCTCTTTAAGGAGCAGGTATTGTTTTTAGAAACGGGTAGTGCTCAATGGGTCTTCCCGGTTCTTGGCAAATAGTACAGTAAACTGGTAACGGGTTGTTGTGCGAAAAACACTCATGACGTGTTGAAAAGGTGTGCCTTTGGTGCGTAAACCTATAAACATGCATGGTAAAAACATCATGTGATTTTTGGGTGATAAATTTTGATATTTTTCTCGAATTTTTTTGGATATTTTTTAGTTATTTTGTTTTTTCAGAAGGCATTTTATAAAACGATGTTCCTCTTGTGCGCATATTCATAAATAAAGCATGGTAAAACATCATTTGATTTTCGAATGATGAATTTTGATTTTCTCGAATCTGTTTTATCTTTGTTTGCTCCCTTGACTTCAGTCCATGATTTGCATTCAACAGACTTCTTCGAAACCTCTTTCCCGTTTGAACGCATTTCAAATGCTCTTTTGATGGCGAGAAGAAGTTTCCAACATTCTACTTCCTGTGTTTTATTGTTTATAAGAGTTCATGAGTTTAATTGGTAATTCTCAAGTTGATAGTTTCACTGTCCTTTTGGTCAATATCGACTTTTACTGGAGTTTGTGCAGTAATATTGACCACTGTAGATATGCTTTGAAGCACTTATTGCTAGAAGTAGCTATCAGACTATTTAGCGAGAATAGAATGTAATAATCATTGTCAATAACGCATCAACTCATATTTGTGTAACTTTTCTCGAGACGGTTCACATTTAAGTAAGGACACTGCCCTTATCTTGAGTATAAGATTCAAATAAATGTGCTGCGTGTGGCGAAGCATAAATAGCAATAACAATCGATAAATTCTATCTGTGAAACACTTCAAACGCCATAGACAATATGTGTATATTTGGGTATAAGATGCCTTTAAAGAATTTGCGTATAAGATGCCTTTATATAACAGATGCCCTTATGACAAAACAAGAAGATAGTTGTCTTTCTATCACCCCGATTTGTTGCTCTTTGGCAGTTTTTATAATCTCATTTTTGCTTACTCGATAGCAAGCACACTATATATCACAGGAATCCAGCCACATTTTGAGATACGCTGATGTCTTATCGAGTTATCGAACCAGGTACGGGTGATTTCATGATTATAGTTGTTCTAATTGAAGAAAACCAGACAAACGTATTCATATGCTAGTGTTTCGGCATAATTTTTGGAGTAACAGATGATCGGCTAGCAAAAATGTCCATGAAATTTCGAGAATAGTGCATCCCGATGACTCGTAACTGCTTGCAGATGTTTAAAGAATCAGAGCAAATTGCAATTCGAGCTCCATGCACAAGTAAAACAGAACAAACTTCTGCCGTTGATTAAGGGACCGGTCATTAAGTATCTGCTAGGGTGAACCGGAGGGAATATGGATGGGCCATGAAATAAATGCCAACAAATTAGCTGGGCTACCAAATAATTTTTGCAGTTTTGGGTGGGTCATGAAACGAATACAATGATTTATGCCGCAAAATTCATCACAAGATGATTTGCTCAACAATCATACAAGAATTGTATGATGACAAAGTTTAAAAACAGTATATCTTCTTTGTAACCAGTCCTGTTTGTAACCGGAGGTATCTTAAAGATATGGATTTTATTTAAATGAGGTATTTTCTCAAGATTATGAATACTAAACTGTGACAATTTTTAATAACACACTGTTTCAAATAGAACTTTATATAATTCCTTTGGCATTGAAATTTCTTATGCACAGAAAAAGAGTTAATCTTCGTTTTAGTTTTTAATGATACCTCTTCGTTACAGCCCATGCCACAAGGATGGGCCATGAAAAATTTTCCTACATGGTGGGCCACGAAATTTTTTTGTTTCTTGCAGGTTGGGCCACCAAATTCTCTGAGAAAATTTCGATTTTCTCTCCCGCCCACCCTAGCAGATACTTAATGGCCGGTCTCTAAAGTTGCAAAAAGAATCTGCAAAAGTAGGCTCAAGTGATAAGTTTGTATCAAGACTTAGGAAAAACTTTGGTAATGTTCTCTTTGCCGTTTGACTTCTAACGACAGCTAGCATATCAAAATTTAGTGCTTTTAAACTTGTGAAAGGAGAGTAGAGTTTCTTGAGGCATAAGCGAGGAGTGTTCCGTTTCCGCGTTCATACGTGGGACCCGAAGGTTGTTCACAGGAATCAACTCTGCTTTCAAGACTGAATTTCATACAACTGCCGTGCTAGCTGAATGGCTTCATGCTCTTCCCGTAGCCTCCGCAATACAGAGAATGGGCAACTCTACTGAATGGGCAACTCTACTGTAGATATTTCATGCAATGTTAGTTAAAGCTGTTTTTCAACTAGAGACAGTGATTTGGCCTCTTGCTACCACAGTAAGAATTGTACAAAGAACTTTGTCGCAATGCCATGAATTGCACTAAAATGCATCTGCAATCTTAGCTTTCTTTTTACTCTTTCCTTTCTATTACGAATCTACCTCAAACTTTGTAGACTCCAGACTAATGGGGTGACATTTTTTGTTGCATAATTTGTAGTAACTTTCTACCTCATTCATCTTTCTGCAGATTTGCTACTTTATTTTCTTCCTTATGTCGCTGCCCTTTATCGAAAATTCCTTAGTCTCTTTAGACCAAGCGGTGAACTCTATTCAAACTCAAAAAACAACTGTCAATTCTTTGATGTTTTCGCGCTTCAATTCAAGTATTCCCTTTTAGCAACTTTTTTTCAGGCGCTAACGTTTCTTAATTTTATTCTATTGTTATTTTCAATTAATCTTGATCGATTTTTTATCGTTTTATTGTCTGTTTTTAATTCTTCTCATGTGTATGTTCTTTGTGCTATTTCGCATGCCTGTCTTCATCGCCTGCTATATTTTTGTTATTTCTCTAGAGACATCTAGCTATATGTCCTTTATTTGTGCTTTCCTAGATTCCTTACCTTCTTTTGGACTTTCCTCGCTTCCCCGCTAATTCTTGCACTTCGAAAATAACCAAGCTTGCACAGTCTATGGTGCTATATAGTTTTCCTCCCACTTCAAAATCCTTAATTTCATAGCTTCCCTAATTATTAAGGGTGTGTTTGATTGGTACCAATTCTGAAAACGGTAGACTTGGTAGACTCGGATTTCGCGTTTGATTGACCACAAAATTCTGAAAACGGTAGGTTTGGTAGGTTTGGAAGGCCTTCTAAACCTTCTGCTCCAAAGTCAGAAGGTTTGGCAGACTTCAGAGAGATTCTCATTTTCATTAGCAAAACGCTGGTGGTGGATCCGAAACCTGCTGTTTTGAAGATTTTTGTGTTTGATTGGGAAATATATTTCCGTCTCTGCGAAGTCTACTGTTTTCAGAATTTGTAGGTTTGGAATTACCAATCAAACACACCCTAAGTATTAGCCTCCAAAATCAGAAAATGTACACAATCGAAATCTTGAAAATTCTCCGTGGTGTTACCTCGTCTGAGTTTGAAGTTAAAGAAATAGTGATGCATTTCAAGAGAACTGCTAGCTATCTATTAGCAAGTCTACGGAAAAATATGAGTAGCATTTCTCAAATCTGCCCAGTAACTGAACAAGATCTACAGTGGTATTCCCTGTAGCATCTTTGTGTAAAGTTGCAGAAATAGCAAAACTGTTCGGAAATATAGAAGAGAAGGGATGTTGATGATTTTCTTCTACAATGAAGTCTGAAATTTTATGCCGTAGATGCTCGTTTGTTTTTTATAACCAGGAACAAAGGTCATTGCCCTTTCCGGAGAGTTGCAATGAGAAGAAAGAGGAAATCTGAGATTTCTTCTCCAAAGCTCGCCTTGGCGTACCTCGCTGCTACTGTAATTCAATGTTCTTTAGAATAGCATGCATCCCTTTCCATCTTCAAACTTTGAAGATACGCTAAATGGTCTGAGTTAATCTTAAATCTTATATCACCCTAGCCACACTTGTCACGGTACTCCAACTTTTAGGCGAATATATGTATAGCAATTCTCTTGACCTTTGCTAAATGTGGAAAGCAGAAATGGTTAGAATCTGAAATACTATGCTCTCTTTTGCTTATTGTGTAGATGGTATTAAAAGCATTGCTAAAACTCTTAATAGTTCTTATATAGAGTAGCCGAAGGGGCACATCGACGATTGCCTTTCCTACTTGCACCAGACCACTCTCTTGTGCTCCTGGCCAAAATATTAAGACACTTTGTCAACAACCTTTCTGACGTATTAACAGATGTACGGTATGTATATAATCTTGAGATCTTCTGCACTTGTCTAGGATTTTTTTCGCTACCTTAAAGGTTAAGAATACAAGAGACTCGCAAAGAACCATTTGCTGGTAGCTCTCGAAGACAAACTTTATCTTTGACCCTTGCCAATATTCTTTCTATAACTTCTCAAGAATTATTTCATGTATAATTCCTGCTACCTGTCCCAAATTTGATCTTAGACAATAGCAGCTGAAAGGGAGAGACTTACTACATGTATCAAGTAGTTGAAGATCTTTAGAGTATTAGCCCAATCAAAGGTTTCCTGCTTGTGTTAGAATTCTTTCGAAGAATTAGACCATGCACATAGCCATAACACCTAGTTTTGTAGGTCCTTCATTTCAGCCTTTAAGATATCATTTATCACATCATGGGCAGGTTGAAGTTCTGAACTTTTTACCCACTAGCTAGAGTAGCTACAAAATATTTTTTCTCTCTCTATCTATTATTGTTTACTTGGCAGCAAAAATTGTTGCCACAAGCCAGCTAAAAAGGCGTAAATAGTACCAGGCAAGACTGACCCGACTGATGCTAATCCTCAAAACTGCATACTTTAATAGTTCTTGCTCCTTGAAGATATCAAAGAGATGGAAGTGCATTTTTTTGGCCACAGCATGAGGTATACATACCAGAACTAACATTTTTCTTCAGGGTCTAGACTATACAGACCTTAAGATGCCCTGAACAGTTATATAGATTCCTTTAGAGCACGATTTCGGAACTAACAGTTACTCGTATGATTTAAGAGCTTTAGAGGATTGGTGAGTAGGCTGGAAGGTGCCCATTTTCAGGGTAGCTCTTTTATGGTTTCAAAATCAGGGCAACATAGCTTTAGAACTTATAGTAAATCTCTGAAAACAAAATTTTGAAATTATGCGTTGGTGAAACGTTTACTAATCTGCTTGGAGTATGGGAACATTAATGGCAACTCTTTCGCAGTTTCGAAATCGGGACAACGTAACCTATAAGAACATGTTGTAGATCTCTGAAAACAAAATTTTGAAATTATGTGGCGGTGGAACGTTTTAACGAGAAGGTGAAGGCTTCAATTCGTAATAAGTGGCCCAGAAAATTAGCCTTTGGTTCAGTAAATAGATTGATTAAGGTTGACTTGAGATGTTCTCTGTGCTGATGAATTTTTAGTGCTTTTCTCTTTTCGATTTTGTTTGCAAAATTGTGACTTGGGATTCGAGTGCAAACAACTAGAAATAATTCCTGATATTTCAGGCAAAACCGTTTTGGAAGATACATTGTAATGATTTCCCCTGAATTAATTTTGATATTCAATTCCCACAGATTATTGTGGTGCTCAAAGTTTACGTTCAAAGTAAAAATTCTTTGTCGGAACGGAGAAACAAAATTATAAAACTTCTTGGCCTAACAGCTGTACAAGCCAAAGACACATACATATGTAGAGTTTCGAAAGTCTGTTTAAAAGTCGACAAAGACCATGACAAATTTCAAACTCTGAGGCATCTTTTAAATTGTTGACTGCAGTAATCTTTCTAACAAATTTCTATTTAACCCTTGGAATAAATGGAACATTTAATCATCGACACGAGTGATTTCTGTAACTTGAAGTTACTGTAACAAGCAGGGTAAAACTTTTTCACTTGAATTAAGGATGTTCCTACTTCTTGCAGCTATGTTTTCTTATTGAAAATATTAATTTGTTTTGCTCGTTTTAGGAGTTTCATTTTGCTAAATGTTTCTGCAAGAGAAGTGAGGTAATAGTCAAGATCGACCATAACGCTTTCCAAAGACTTAGGATGCCCACAGTGCAATCGCTCTCTAAAAGTTTAAAAAATTGAGAATATGTTGAAATCATACCTTCCATTTTTGGTGACTATCATCTCATTAGTGAGCTGGTGAAAACTTCTCCAAAGTTCACTGTCATCTAGCAAGACGCGAACACATTCTCTGCTTTCACTTGAATCTCTGCTGTCTATGTCTGGACTACTAGGAGTTGATGCTACCTCAGTCTTGGGACTGGCCTCTGGTGACTTCCTTGGGCTGCTTGTACTCCCTTCCAGTATCGATGCCATTGAGAAATCCGACTTCATCTCGGCGTTACCCTTCTTCATCTGCTAATAGACTGGAAGAGCGTCTTCTCCGTGACTTCAATTGACTGTGTTTACGGCGCTTGAGCCCTGCACAGAATGAGTATCAACGTATACAAACGGGGAAATGAGGCTTTTACCGTCTGTTTGTCAAAGTTATTATGTACGGGATCGAGCTATGAGCGGTCTTGACCGACACACTCATTAATTGTCTTTGCTTGTTAAAACGATTGTCGTCCAAAGCGGTACTGTTGGCCGTTCATTATTCTCTTATTATGACCTCTTTGCCCTTCCGACATTCACACTTCAAAGACTAATTAGAATCGCAGCTACCCGCTCACAAGAGCCAATCAGAAAGCGAGCGCGTTGTACACGAAGCTCTGCCCGATTCGAGCGTGCTCTTGTAATCACAAAGTGATACTTGAAGTGATTTTTGACATGGCTGCGTGAATGTAAGACCGTGGATTGATGTTTGGTCACTGATGACGAATAGTCGATCTTACTTTAGAACAGGTTTCAATGCAAACAATAAACCTCTTTGCCTGCCGCTCTATTGTTGTTTATTAAGATCTGTGCTAATACGTTATACCCGTGCTGTTGATTAGAAAACCCGACGGACCACGTGATTAGGAAGACAATGGGTCCGATTCCGTCCCGGTCTGTATTTTAGATGAATTCTCGTTGAGGGGTTATGTTGTGATTTGGGTCCTGGTCTAAGCTTTGGATACGTCATTTCTCAAGGGTTGTGTTGTGTACACGCTTGATCGAGAAGACAATGGGTCCACTCAAGTGCTGGTCTGTGTTTTAGATGAGTCATTGTTCGGGATTGTGTTTGGTTCTATACTGGTCTCTCCTTTCGTTGGGTTCTTATTGGAGGGTTTGTTTTGTATAGATTTGATTAGTAAGACAATGGGTCTGGTTCTGCCCTGGTCTGGTTTTTAACTGTGTCGTTGCGTTGTGTATGTGCACGCACATTTGATTAATGAATCGATTGCTCCCCTTCTGTCTTGGTCCGTCTTTTAGAATTGTCCTGTTTCGGGGGTTTGTTGTGTCCAAACATAATTAATAGGACAATTAGTTCCTTTTTGTCCTGGTATGTATGTGTTAGAAGATTCCCTGCTGGGGGGTTTTATTGTGTACATAAGTATGACGTGATCAAATGTACTCGTTGTGATGTAAGCTCTAAAAAGCCGGAAATATGTTTAGTTTTTTAAGCCCAAACAAAACAAAGAGGTCTGGAAAATCATTCGTGGCTTTAATCAGGTAAGGAAAAGGGTCCTGTTGTGGCTTGCCAAGGAACGCCAGATCTAATCACTTTAATTCACAATTGATAAACAAATCAAGCAGTGCCATGCTTCCTCGAGGGGCATTTCGCTCCCAAAAAATCTCATACACCTTTGGGAAAAATCCTTTTGTTTTCAAGGAAAATCCATCAAAGATCCTTAAAATCCTTTTGTTCTGAAAAAATTTCGTGCGCCTTTTTGAAAGAGTGAAATGCCCCGCGTGCTCCCTCATATTTTCTTACAGTACACATCCCTTATATATAGGTGCACGTTTTAAAAGAAGAAAGACATGACATTAAAACCGAGAGGTAAATCCCTTTTCCAAAACAGAGAAAAAATTTAGGAAAAAAATTTCCTTGATCTTTTTTTAGAGATTTTTTCTGATTGAAAGGAAATTTAAGTGCAAATTAAATAGATTGAGCAGAGACATTAACTCATTTTTGTATTGATTTTTTGGCCCTCTCTTTTGTGTCCTCATCAAAATACACCCTCATTTAGGCAGGGCAGTTTTCAACGACTGTATTTTATGTTGGGGTACATTTTTGGGCTAAGTTTTGGGTTGTTGATTTCCTTTCATTTAAAAAAAGATTTAGATGTTTCAGATGTCATTTCTTACATTTTTGGTAGCCTTTTTTTTCATTTAAGGGTCTGCTTCCTGCACCGTTCCTGCACCCCTGTGTTTCACCTTCAAAATCATGAACTCTAATCTCTCATTTTCATTCATCCCTAGAATTTCGGTTCTCTGGAATAATCATGCTATCACTGTCTTCCCAACTAGTTATAACCTGCAAGTCTCCAAGCGTTCCATCAACTGTCTCGACCTTGCCTTCCTTTGCTAAGTCTTCCCTCTTTCCAGTGCCAAGGGTACTCGTATGATCGGTATTACTATTATTATTATTATTATTATTATCGATTTATTTAATGTAGGCATACATATAAATAGCTATAAAATAAAAACTAATTCAAGCCTACTATCTAATAAAGTAAAATTGTTTAAAAAAAAAGAAAAAATACAGTACAGAATACTTGGCAACAGATTTATACAATATTTACAATGTTTCCAATATTTACAATGTTTTCTTTTTTGATATTTACACACAGTGCATCGAATTTCTATCCGCTCAAGAACCCAACCTGAGCCACGAAAGGTCTACATAGTCTACAATTGCATCCCTCTCCTTTCCAGATTTTGATTTTCCTTTTAAAGCAGGAGAGGGTATCTGATTGTTTTATGTCATTGGGAAGTGCCCGCCATAATCTACACTACACTACTTGGCNGCCTACTATCTAATAAAGTAAAATTGTTTAAAAAAAAAGAAAAAATACAGTACAGAATACTTGGCAACAGATTTATACAATATTTACAATGTTTCCAATATTTACAATGTTTTCTTTTTTGATATTTACACACAGTGCATCGAATTTCTATCCGCTCAAGAACCCAACCTGAGCCACGAAAGGTCTACATAGTCTACAATTGCATCCCTCTCCTTTCCAGATTTTGATTTTCCTTTTAAAGCAGGAGAGGGTATCTGATTGTTTTATGTCATTGGGAAGTGCCCGCCATAATCTACACTACACTACTTGGCACAATGCACTAAAAAACCCCAGCGGCTTATCCCCGTCTTTGTTAATAGAATTGACCCCCTCCCTAGGAATCTGAATTGAGACGAACATAAGAAAATGTCAGGTTTCTTTCAATATTTACCCAACAAGTTAGCGCTAACTTTTCCGTGAAATTTTCTCTATTTGTTTGCTGCTTCATGACATGATAGGTATCACTGACGTTCAGATTAAGAAGGGATTACTTTGTGTCGTCATAGTTAATATGGTTTTGTTCTGCGTGGGTCCTGCTGTACAGGAAGACGGATAGCCGGTTTTTTATCCGGAAGAACATATATAGCAACTTGGCCTACTGTTTTATGCGAAAATATATTTTTAAATCCATTTCGGACTTGCATTGTTTCGTGATGCTAATAAAGAAAACAACTTTCCTTTGAAGATAATAAATGCGATGGAATAAGTTACTTATGATAGCCTCACTCCCATGATATGACAACATAGACATTGAAAAATATTTTTTAAAGTTGGCTTGCTCTACTATACTCCACTCAGTGACGTAATGGACACATGGACACAACCTAGACCCACTACATAGTCCCAGTTATCTCAACGACAACAACAACAACACCACTTTGTTACAATTTACTTGAGTTGAATTGTTTGCCCCATCAGTCTATTAATAGCGATAACTACGACCATGTAATCAGTTTAGAGACAACCGGCATAATGAAGCTAACATAATAATTCCCACTTTTTGTCTCATTTTTGTATCAATTTTTCACCCATCTAATCTGTCTAACGCTAAAATACACCCTTACATAACTTGCTCACAACTCGTATAATCACATGATTTTAATTACCAAACAAACCCTGGTTTCCCTGTGGCACAACAGTCATAACAAATGTTCGGCGCACCTCAAAGACCGTGACAAAAATGGTTCAAGAGCTCTGAAGTTCATATTCAGCTGCCCCGTCTCGCCAGAAAAAAACGAGAAATTTTTCGAGTATATGGAAACCAGGCTTAAGTACAATGTTTGTTCATTTGAGGGGTTCCCAGACGGATTAACATTGAAAATGCAACAGCAATATAGTTTCAGGTGTCCCCGGACAATGTTGAAAGAGAGGTCACACCCCTCCTTCGCTGTTTCTGCTTTAGGTGCTGAGCGGTTCACGATCGTATTTAATGCTCTTAATGATTGGCTAGTCTGGTAAGCAGCCTAAAGTTCTCTCCCACAAAGAAATGGTGAAAACATTTGTCGAGCGCACTACTCTATGTGATCGAGGCATTGTTCCGTAATGTTCGCATTCCTTTCAGCTCAAGGGTATAACAAGGCCTTAAAGAGTAACCGACCATACATGTTTTAGTGATCCGGATCGACAACCGCTTATACTTTTGCACATTGCATAGAAAACTGTAATAACATCGATTGGCGCACATCCCGCAACAAAGGGGCGATTGAGCGGCGCTTTTACGGTGATTGTTCGCTCTTGCGTTTCATCGCTAAAATAACAACCAAACAGAATCGTTTCACAACTATCAAGTGAATTTCACTGGCAGCAAAGAGACCCGCTTCATGTGTGTTTTTTGTACTGTTGACACAGCTCTGCTATTCTCAGGCAACGAGTTCTCACTAATAATATGGGCCTACGTTCTCACAACTATTTTCAGAGTGTTTCTAAATAATCATAATCGAACGATGAGCGTTTATCTGCCGCTTGCAGTGATTTTCACAGCATAACAAGAGCTGATAGGCCCAAGATATAAAGTTTTTATGTACACAAAACTCTCGCGAAACCAGTCGAATTTTGAAATCGCCGCTGTTTCGCCGTGTACTCGTGAATTTAACAGCGCTGGTATATGAAAAACGTATTTTTGTACATTCTGATTGGCGGCGGCATCAGAAGAAACCTTTTTCTGTATTGTCTGTTTTTGAGCCTATATGTTTTTGTAAATATTTGCTAATATAGAGGCCATTGATTCGAAGTCAGCGAAAAGAAAGTATCACATGCGATCCTATTGAGAAGGCTCGAAAATTCAATTCTAGGTGGAAAATATGCCGTTATCAATTCATTTTTACAAAGGAATACTTTCCGTAGGTTTACTGGACTGCCGAAAAATCTTAGATAAAGCCCAACATCGGCTTCGAATGCTTAACAAAGGTGGTATAAATAGATATTGCATCTTTGGATTTAGCTTGTGTTCCCGAAAATCCATGAAATCCTCCAGAAATCCTTTTGTTCTCATGGAAATCTCGTACATTTTTTGAGGGACTCATAATCGCTCATACCGCCCCTTGCGGAGAACCTTTCCTGACTAGATTTTTTAAAGTGGGGGAGCTGCTCCATATTCAATAAACAGAACTTTCTAGCGTCTTAGCGCTGATTCTCAAAGTGTTTTATGACCTCTGTTATTCTCACGGGAAGAATAAGGGAATGTTCGTGAATATGCTTACTGTTGGGATTAGTAATGTACATTTATCTCAATATATTTATTAGAATTGGAGCAACACGTCAAACTCCTATAATTCTGCGGCTGACTTTTACTCCAAGCTGGGCGCAAGAGCTTTGTGTATATTCGAAAATTCAGCAAATTTCTGCAGACTGTAGAAAGAATGTAGCTCGATCCAAACTCTTAACAGAATAGCTAAAAGGTTTATTCATTAATTGATTGATTGATTGATTGATTGATTGATTGATTGTATGATTGATTGAATTGATTGGCCTCCGGTGTTGACCCTGACCACGACCCTGACCTTGTTTTAGATTGAAATTATCTCAGATAATGTACAACTTAATTTCACTGTTCTTGTGACAAACTTTAGGTCTTATCCTCTAGATCGCAAATGTCTTCTAGACTTAGGACGTGATCCCTTGTATTCTTTCAATATTTTTAATCTGATATTTTTATTAACCATAACCATTCAATTCGATGCTGAAAACTGATGCTCATGTAGTCAGTCTAAATATCCACAAGAAGTTTTCAAAAAATCTCTGATTTTCCATCCATACATGTAAATTGTGGTACATTATTGTAGGGCACCTGTACAGAACTGCATCTAGCCTATTTTAAGATTGGACTTCATGATGTTGTAATTTTAGATGTTAAAAATGTAGAGGAGAGTGGGGTTACTTGTCACTGGGGTAAGTTGTCACACTCTCATTTTCAATCGAATTCTTTGATTGTTTTGATTTTTGCTGATACATTAGAAAGAAGTACATCATAACCTCCCAGAAAACATCATCGGCAAACTTTTCATCAGTTTGTGTTTGCATTCAGTTTGTGACTGTGACAACTTACCCCTGTGACAACTAGCTCGCCTCTCCCCTAATATAGATAGCATGCGATTACTTCTACTCTTATGTTGCTGGGCCAATTGTAAAACAGTTCTTTGAGGTGAATAGACGATTGCGCTAAAGATGGCGGCAAGGAATTTTTTACCAGATCCTTTGCAGCATTGAAGATATCAACCAATCAAATCAATCAAAATTCAATGCGACGCAAAGCATCATGGTAAAAAATTCCTGTCCGCCATCTTTAGCGCAATCGTCTATTGTAGCCATGGATGAAGAATTTTAAATTAAATGAAAATGAGATGTTGGCGACCTCTTTTTTGTATGCTTCATGAAAGAGATGTGGCACAGTTGCTATTCGTAACTACCTTGTCCCAGAATGATTTCGATCTTTCGAATAAAGTACTTACATATATTGGCCAATTTCATGGTCCATATTTTTGCTAAGCTACAGTATCTTGATAGTATTCCACTCGGAATTGATCTTCTACAACTTATAGAATCTCTGAGCTTCATTCTTTCATAGAATAAGCTTCAAAATGCTCTCTGCAATACCATACGCTTTGCAAGTATAACATCACCGTTCACAAGTGGCAAATAAGATTTCTTGCTTCCCAGATAGATCTTCCTCTTCCTTAGCCAATTATTACTGAAAGGCTACTAAGTTTGTAACACTCAAAGTACCAATTGAAGATCATGCATCAGTCATTCACAGATTCACATAAAGTTCATGTAATGAGCACTAAGCTGACTTCAGTTTCAAATGCATAGACAGCAAAGACTACTTCAGACTTTCAAAACCAAGGCTACTATAAAAGTGTGCTGTGCATTTCTGTACCATCTATGCATCCATAAATTCTTATAAACTCCAATGCAGTGTGCGTTGCTTTCTACTAATATGCTTGCCAAATAGATCCTCTTTGGTTGGTTCTATGGTCAAGGCTGCAAAACCTATTTCAGACTCCAATATCCAAAGCTCGTGTCCATAGTTTGTATTTTATTGAACCTAATGCATCCACAAATTCTTATAAACTTGAATGCAGTATGCGTTGTTTCGACTAATTTGCTTGCCAAATAGATCTTCCTTTAGCTGATTCTATATTCAAGACTGCAAAGACTATTTCAGACTTCAGGAATCAAATCTCTCGTCCATATCTTGTAATTTTATAGAACCCTAATGCATCCACAAGTTTTTATAAACAATAATTTGATGAGCATGGTTTTTAATAATTTTAGCTGTGACGTTCTTACCATGTGTTGTATGCTAGTTATTTATTAGTGAGTATATTGTGACACCTATTAGAGCATTTATGCTTCGATCAACTAAACAAATTGTGGCCAATAAACGTCATGTCACATTCGCACTCATATTGATACCATGTGAATAGCATATTTTGTTTGTGGAATATCAGTGGTAGAGTTTATTTCATTTTCTACCGGGTGACCCAAAAAAAACTTCACGAGCTAGATCACGCCTACGCCTAGTTTCTTGAAAGCAAATGTTATGAACACAAGCAAGGTATCAGCATGTAGCTGAAGAGCTTAGCTATCTTTTGAGATGCTGCTTGGTCAGTTTAAGCTATAACTCCAATTCGAAAAACCAGTTTCAAAAATGTGGTAATTCATTGATTTCTGGGACTCTCCTGTCCTTTTCAAGTTCACGTTTTTGAAGATGTGAAAAAGGCCGAGTTCCAAATTTGTTTTCGAGCACGATATTTGAATAAGGAGCAGAGATCAGTCATTTTGCAAATAGATTTCCCCAGACGACTTCAAATCCATCTTTACGTTAAGTTTTCACAAAATTTTGACTGGAAAAGGATGGCGAATTTCACTCTAAGTGAGGAAAGGGTTCGAAAAATGTTTCAGTCTCGTTTGTTGGACGGTAATCATAGCTTAAAGTGACCACACAGCATCTCAAAAGATAGCCAAGTGTTTCAACCAAGCGGTGATACAAAACATTTGTCAATAGCTTTTGATTTCAGAGAGCTGGTTTTATTTATTATATTTTATTTTTATTTTAAAATTCCTTATTAACGGTTGCCCCGTCAGTCAGTGAGACTGATTTTCGGGGGCCGTGCCAAAAACTTTACAAATAAAAAATCTACTAAAAATTTAAAAAGAAACTAATTACAATATCATCATTTATTTACAATTCTTTAAAATGTTCTTAAAAAGAAGATAAAGAGGGAGCTTGCTCGGCCTCGCGGCTAAGGTCATTCCAGATTTCGCTCCACGAAATGCGAAAGCTTTCTGCCCATTGCTAGTTTTCATAAAAGGAACTAGCAGGTCAGTTTCGGCATTTCTTAGACTGATAGTATTGCGAGCAGTATTTTTTACAAATAAGTGTGAGAGATACTCAGGCGCGAGAATATTAACAGATTTAAATACAATCGTTGCTGTCTCACTTCTAATCATGTCTCTCACAGTTAGCCATTTTAATTCTTTAATCAAAGATTCAGCAGGAGCATCATAGCTGCTATTAGTGACAATTCTAGCCGCACGATTATGATCCAGCTTGTGAAGTTTTTTTTGTGTCACCCGGTATATCAACTTGAAACACGGATAGCTTTGGCATAGGCTGCAAATCTTTCAAAACTTTAAAATTCGTCTTTGAAAACGTTATGGCCCTTTTAATTCAAATAAATTGCTTGAAGGGAACTTTAGGTAATTTTCCATAATTTCACAGAGAACATTTTCGGTGTCACCATCATTTTCCGAATTCTGTAAATTCTCAAAAGATTGATGATTTAAAAAATGCTCTTTCTGGGATTACAGTTTATTACCTAAAGTTTCCTTGGAGCACTTCATTTGAAAGAAAAGGGCAATAACATTTTACATGATTGATTTTAAAGTTTTGCGAAGATTTGACGCCTATGCTATCGAGAAAAAGGGTCTGGGGAGAGCAATATTTTTCTGGTAAATGGCTGCCACGGAGCTATTTCTGTTTCTTTGTGTCTGCCATTTACCAGAAAAATATTGCTCTCCCCAGACCCTTTTCTAATTGTCAAAATGGTCTATTGCACAATGATTTTTAGAACAGTGGATACATCTCTGACCTGCACTGTAATTTACCTGTTTCAAAGAAGAAGAAAACAGCCGCAAGACTAATAGTAGTCAGTAGTCTGTTATTTCCTGAATGTCCTACCGAGAGGCAAATCACTCCAAAAATAGCGTACGAGATTTTGAGATTTTAAAAATCTCTCAGATTTTTCAAAGATTTTTGAGATGATTTTTTCTGAGATTTTCAAAGCTTTTTTGAGATTTCTAAGACCTTTTGATATTTTGAGATTTTTGAGATTTCAAAATTTATCGAGATGTTCAAAGATTTTCGAGATTTTGCAAGATTTGATGCAGGAAGATTTCGGAAAGTTTGTTACCCCTCTGAAATAGTGTCTGAAATTTTTCCTCAGGAATTACGTGACAGTTTTTCCACCGAAAAGTGTTCATCCAGAACTTCTTCTTATGTTTCAAAAAAGTAAAGCAAGCGTATCAAACTTTAGCATCTCCCGCTATACCTCATTGTAGGAAATTAAAGGCTTTGGGTCCAAAAAGTTAAGTACCTAGGAGTTACCGTAGACGAAAACCTAACATGGAATGAGCAATATAAAAAGCTTAAGGGTAAGATGAAAAGTGCCCTCTCGTCCCTACGGAAACTAAAAAACATACTCCCGCAATCAAAATTGAATCAGGTGTATGAGGCACTGCTTGAGAGTCACCTAAGATACTGTGATGAACTATGGGGCAGCTTGTCGAACACAAAGCTTGATCATCTTCAGCGTATACAAAATAGAGCACGAACGCTAATAGAGGGCTCTAGATTAAAGGATGGATGGAGCTGCAATTGGCTTTCAGTCTCAAACTTAATAAAATTTGACAGGGCAGTAATGATCTATAAAATAATGAATGGCCTCTGCCCGGACAACCTACGCGGAAGACTTATCACCAGATCTCAAATATCTAACTATCCAACAAGAAATCAGTTAGATCTAGACATCCCAAGGCAGAACCTAGAATTCTCCAAAAGAAGTTTTTTCTTTTCTGGTGCAAAAACGTGGAACGAAACCCCATTGGAAATTAGAAAGAGCCCCACGATCACCACTTTCAAAAGGAAACTGAAGGAATTCCTACAAAATTAGCATCCTTCCCGAAGCACGATCCCTAGGAAGACCAGCAAATCTTTAAGGTTTTAATTTGTACATATATATTTATAGCGATTACTTTTCTTTTAGTTTATTTAAAATAGCTGATAGGGTATTTGTGTTAAAATATGATTAAATAAAATGTTCAACCAGCAGCCTTTGCGCGTAGATTTTTATTGCGGCAGCCATTTTCGTAGACCACAGAAATGTTCATTTTCATAAAACAGAGCACGCACAGGACCATGGTTGGATACGAGCCTTTGAAGCTGCTAGAAGATAATGTAAATAAAAATGCGCGACTTATGTTAACGCAAATGAGTACGTATGACACTTAAAATTAAAGGAAATTAACGTGAGAAACAGAACAAATTTTGTTATTCTGAAAACGATTGTCATACACAACGTAAAATGTGTAAACCAGATCAATTTCAACAATTTGGACAAAACTGAATTTGAAGATGGTCAAGGTCGCAAATTCTCTTGAACTCACCAAGACAATACTGACATTTGAAATATCATAGATTTTATCAATGTTGCTCTGATGATGGCCTTGTGGCCGAAACTAGTTAGCAGATAACTGATTAAAAATAAAATAACGCAAAAGATCAACTCGATGCCTACTCTCTGAAGATATCGTCCCTCTTCTTCATGAAATCCACGTTGTTTTAATTAACGCATTATTTAAATATGGTACAAAAAATCAACGCTAAGCAAAATATAATTGACTTAAACCAACGCAGATTTTTAAAATTCACATTAATTTTATTCATCGTTAATTTTCTATAATAAGGTAGGTCATGTGTTTTGTCTTTCCAAGCTCCTACAAAGGACCGTTTTCATCATGATGACATGTTCATGTTTGTATGTTTTTAAAGCTACGCCATTGAATTTTAATTACTTAGCTGAAAATATTTCTTTTCAGTGATTATGTCAATAGCCAAATTGATTTCTGAGATTTTTCAATTTCTAGTAAAAGATAAGATTAATTTAAATCTTGTTTTTTGTGAGCTATCTGGATTTTAGGTATTCTATTAAATGGCAAAGAATAATAAACAAATCCAACCATACCTTATTATACGAACGATGCATGTCATTGACGCGAATTTTATAAATTCGCGTTGATTTAAGTCGCTTATATTTGGTTTAGCGATGAAATTTGCATATACGCTATTTTATGGTACCGGGTGTCCCAAAAAAGTATTCCTGTTTAAAAAATCACCAAAATTCGATTATCAAACCTATCATAAAATTTTCTCTTTGATCTCTTTTGTCAGTGATCCAAACATATTTAAAGATGATAAAATGCTTATTTTCAGTACTAACAGTAAAGGGTATACAATAACAGGTTAAAAAAACCTTATTCTGAGCTAAACTTTCTAAACAACATCATAAATCTTGCCTAAGAGCAATTATTTTGAGATTTTTCATTATCCTTTGAGTCTACAATGATAGTTTGCGTTTCTTTCTGACAATTATGACTAAAAAAAGAAAAATTAAACTGGTAGTCATTGATACTTTTTGCAGTATGCTTCAAAACCAGGCAGCGATAAAAAGAGCTAAATTTGCTAGTTTTAAAACCAATCACAAGATCAGCTACATCTGGAAAAATAATTTGGTCTTTGATCTATCTACCAAAAAAAGAAATTTAAGGATTGGCCATGTAATCAAGTGTTGGTGATTTTTCAAACAGGAGTACTTTTTTGGGGCACCCGGTACTTTGGTCCTTTACTTATTACATTGTCATGATTTTGCGTTGAATAAAATGACATTACTTTCTTTCATTTTGATAAAATCTGCAATATTTCAAATGTCACGGTCAGTACCGTGCGCCCAAAATAAGAACTGTGGTACCGGGAGCATGGCAGATGGAAGATGGCAGAAGATTGCCGTCGGAAACCTTGCGGCAACTTACGCTTACATGGAAGCCAGACTTAAAGCGTAATGCTCGTGGGTTTTCGTATATTGTCTCCTCTTATCCCCTGGAAATTCTTCCACTCAAAGCTCCGACTGGGTGATTATGGACGCCATGGAGGCACAGCCTGCTGACATCTCACTGCTGGAAATTTTAAGCCTTTCTTGATCGGAAGAGCAATGTTAAAATCTAAAGCAGCAGCCAGAATTCGAAACCAAGCCATGGTCACGAAAGTTGAATGCTCTAACGGTGCGCAAACAGTATCAATGTTTTATGGACCATAGGAAAAGGGCGGCAAAGAGCAGAAACATTTCAGATTCGTATTTCGGATCGGAACTATTTATTACAACAAAATTAAGTCTTTGTGATTTCCCAAGAGCATTTATCATGGTCCGTCAAAGTTGGTGCTTTCACTGTTATCAGCCAAAATTTGAGCCTACACAGTTTGTGTACAATTTTTTTGCATGCTGACAGATACAGCAAAAATGTATCTTTCAAAAGACCGAAGAAAAAAACAGAGAAACAATTTAAAACCTGATTCAGCATCTCAACTACATATTTATCACAAATTAGATCTTTGCATTCGCCGAAAATCATGCTTTATTGTGACCGTTAAAAGTGGTGATTCCACAGTTATCAGCCAGAATTTGAGTGACAGATGAACAAAAAAGTCATTCAGAATCACTTAAAAAAACGGAAAGAAAATACTTCAAAGTCTAGTTAACTGCAGGCTGGACGGAAATTATCTGACCCCCTTAAATATTTAACGGCACCTTTGGGAACCAACTTTGATTGATTGATTGATTGATTGATTGATTGATTTCATAATACCTATTACATAAAGGTGTACCCTTTTGGAACCATATTAAGACTATTTTTTCAACTTTCCTTTATGCCAGGTAAGTCAGTAAAAACATGGGGTTTTTGCCAATTTTTATTGATGCAGTTTAATTTGCAAATTCGTTTCTTTCAAGTTCATTGCAAAGAAGAAAAGCTAACTTCGATATGAAAATTTGCTTGGTCGAAATTGGTATTTCCGTTCCAGAATTACGAGTGATTTTAGTAAAATGGTGTTTCGCAAGATTGCTCAAATAGGCCTTAAATTAGATTCATATTCATGCACGCGTGACCTTTTAAACCATGACAAACATACTGTTTCTCTACCAACAAATTGAAGCAACGCATGCATTGTGCTAGAGCACAAAAGGAAAAACTAATGTTACTTATGTTGTATCCCTTGGGGACTAGTCTTTTGAATTGACATCGTTAGTAAGCTGAAAGTTCTTTTACTAGCGATACTTTTCGCCATAATGGCTATATCACAAAATCGCAAATAAATAAGGAAAGAAATGACCGATTTTAACAAACTAAATTTCTATAACTAATTCAATCTTTCTTCCGCAATATAAAACTTCAACATTCCCGATTTGACTTGTTTTTCACCAAAATATGGCTTGATAAAGACTGTTTCAAATACCGGGTGTCCCAAAAAAGTACTCCTGTTTGAAAAATCACAAAAATTTGATTACAAGGCCGATCTTCAAATTTCTTACTTTGGCAAGTAGATCAAGGACCAAACTATTTTCCCAGGCATATCTGATCTTGTAACTGGTTTAAAAATTAGTAAGTGTAGCTCATTTTACGGCTGCCTGGTTTTGAATCATACTGCAAAAAAGCACTGATGATTACCAGATTAATTTCTTTCTGCATATTAAGCTTTTAATTTGGTCATAAATGATAGAATGAAACGCACATTATCATTAGAGACTTCAAGGATAATAAAAAATCTGAAAGTTTGGCTCTTAGGCAAGACTGACTAATTTTCTTAAATAGTATTGCTCAAAATAAGCTTTTTGATGTGTAATTTTTTACTTTCATGTATTGAAACTAACATTTTATCATCTTCAGATATTTTTGGGTCATTGACAAAACCAATAAAGAATAAAATCTTATCATAGGTTTGACAGTCGAGTTTTAGTGATTTTTTTAACAGGAGTACTTTTTTATGGGACACCCAATATAGTGCGCATTGAAAAAAATATCAGTCTTGAAAATTTGAATGCCAAAAAACTATGTGTATGAAATAATTTTCCTTAAAAATGAAACAATGTCAAAATCAAGAATTATCTGTACAACATTGACTTAAATATTCATGAAGTTGAATATGAATTGGATTGATATCCTGTATTTCTATGCTACTACTGCACAGCACTATGTTTTGTAGGGACAGGGGTCAGAAGCCACCCTCCACTTACCACAAATAGAATCTTCGTAATCGCCCAATTATAGAATTTATTATGATCCGTCAAAAACATGTGTACCTATTTGTTGCAACTTTCATCATCCTCATATGTTTGTCGTTTATGAACATTATTTTCTATTTATAACATAGGCTGCTTATTCCCGTATTTATACTGGGAAAAGCAACATTAGGTAGACAGATTATCTCTTTCCACGATACCAGATTAGTTCTGAAAGCATATGATGTATTGATGTTTGTCAATAGCTAACCAAAATTGGAAAAATAGGGTCCTGCCTGGGACCAACCCTGCAATCCCACTGCTTCACTACAGATGCTTTTTTAATGGACTTCCCGAATTCTCCAATGATTTCCATGATTTAAACATATTTTTATAGCGGTAAAGTTATAGCTTTGATGAGAGAATATACAATCTCTGGGTTGCCGTATTCGAGAAAAATGTTGGTACTACTACCTCATTACAGATGTTTTCAAAATAGACTCCCGAATTCCGCAATAACTTCCATGATTGAAGCATAATTTTTATAGCCGTAAAGCTGTAGCTTTGACAAGAGAATATACTGTCCCTAGGTAACCGTTTTCAACGAAAATGTTGGTGATATTTTCGATTTCCAAATCTAGTTTCGTAGTGCTCTGTGAATAGTTTTTAGTGGGGTTTGTTATTTGTTCTTTAGGACTAAAGGAACCAATGTCTATATAATATTTTTCAAATTTCCTGTGATCCTATTAGGCAATACTACGCCTGTTTTTGGGCCCTTTCTTATACGACAATATAATAAATAAATGATTCAAGCACCATAAAATAGCGTAGATGTAAAAACAATACTTCCTTTCTTATACAGAGATAACTATAACACTTACATGTCTTACGACAGACGTTCAGGGTGAATAAAAATGTAATCGGCGTTTGACAAACCGTTTCATTACTAATAATCCACTAATTTCATCGTACTATATGCCATTCTATAGTGAAAAGGCTAACTTAGATGTTAAAATTTGTTTCCCAAAATTGCTCATTTCGTCCTAGAAGTATTAGCAATTTTGTTACAGAGCTGTTTTTGAACCTGTTGGATGAAGGACCTGCAACATTGGTCAATCTTCTCTGATTTTCAGTTTATGAACAGTGACAACAAGCATAAACAGCCTCTAGGGTGGAAAAATCGGGGAAAAATACGATAAAAATGCGTCCCTCTCATTTGCTTGGCTTATCTTAGCTTGTCAGAACATTTTGGTGCAATTGGTTGTTTAGTTTCTAGTCTTGTTTTCAAGCTCTTCCAAAACAGCTTCCATGCAAGATCGCCAATAACTCCAAAAAGATATGACCGATTTTTGTGGAAATATATTTCCACGTCTATGTTATAGCCTTTAAATGAACTGGTATAAGATGAACCCTAGTAGGTCGAACTTGGAGGATTGTCTTGGCTGTTTATTCTTGCAAATGCCTACACTTTTCTTGACTCGCCCGGCAGATGGACAATGTGTTGTGGAGATAATTCGCTATAATATGTGGTATAGGGATTTCTGGAGATAATTCGCTATAATGTGTAGTATAGGGATTTCTTTCAAAGCTATTTCGCAAAAGACTTGATAAAGGTTGAAACATTTTACCGATTTCTATATTTATGATATATTATCAATTTGTGTATGTATGATTTTTTGAAACATTATTTATCCGACATTCCAGCTGCATGCAATTTTTAAGGTGCGGTACTGCATCTAAAGATAGGAAAGCACTATTTGGATAAACACAAATTCCATACATTCAGACCCTTTAGGCTATTGGTTGGTCAAAATTTAGACCCAGCTCCATGTTGGAAGGCAGGTCTTTTATCGTTTAACTCAGTAAGAATTAGAGGGCTGACTAGTTTGTAACTTTTAATAATATGTAAGTTCTTAGAACCATGGTTTCACACAATTCCTGAACCAAGATACCGGGCTGAGTCACAAAGAAATTGTAGCGTTTGAGAGATCCTCAAAATTTAGATTTTACATTTATCTCAAAAGCTATTTTCTTGTTGAAATTTCATTGGCCAAATTATTATACAAGTGAATCTGTGTTCTTGTGAGCTACCGAGTTTAGATTATACTACCGGGTGAGTCAATAAAACAATCCCCGTTTGCAAGGCCACTGCTCCCTGGATATCAAGGTAATAATATTGGCAAATAGATTATTTAATGGTGGACATATTCAAACCGATTTTAAAATTTACCTGACTGAAATTGGCCACTCCGTTGTGAAATTATGAGAGATTTTCTCGAGAAAGTCGCTTTAAGAAACTTTCAAAACAGACCTAAAATCACGACCACATTTTCCTGATATTTCTGCCTTACAGCTATGACTTCAACATGTTTCTGCACATGTTATCCTCATGGGAGGATGAAATCATCCGGACTAATTTGGTCGTGATTTTAGGTCTGTTTTGAAGGTTTCTTAAAGGGGCTTTCTCGAGAAAATCGCTGATAATTTCAGAACGGAGTGGCCGATTTCAGTCAGGTAAATTTTAAAATCGATTTGAACATGTCCATCATTAAATGATATATTTGCCAATATTATCGTCTTAATATCCAGAGAGCAGTGGCCTTGCAAACATTGATTGTTGTTTTACTCACCCGGTATATTGCTGCATTGAATAGATAGTATGAATTTACAAAAAAATATTATCAAATCTAGTCCTTTCAGTTTTGACTGTTTACTTTTGTTGCATAAGATGCAGGTATAACAAATCTGTTTTACAGATTTTGCCATTCATAGTTGCAGCTGAAAATTTCTCTTCCTTGCAATACAATTTCGAAACATACTATCAATATAAATTTTGACGGAAAAGTATGAAATGCAGTGCTTTAGACGATTAGTAGCAAACCACAATTTTGCTGATTCAAAAGACTTTGTCTTTATTTTAACTCACCCGGCACCACTGTAACTCAAACAAGCAGACGAAAATAAGTGTACTGTCAAAGCAAGATCTGATTCACTTTTTAATTTTTTTTATATCTCATAGCCTGAAATACTAGCCTGAAGTTGAAACAGAAGTACTTTTTATTGGTAACAAAAATAGTGGCTTTCATGTGGTAATCATGCAAATTGTGTCTATGCTTTCAGGAAGATACAATCATTTCATTTTTATATTCAACAGGGTGGAATTGTGAATTTGATTGATAGATTCATCAATTAGTTTTCTATATCAAATGTGAAGATAGAGCTAGCAAAGGATGGGTAACAAATTTAGAAAATCGATAGACCAGTTGTTACTCTAACTTCGTTTAGATACCCAACAAAGTTAGCTTTGGTCCAGACAAGAAATTTAAACTTCTGTACACATGTTTGACTGAGCCACATTTTGAAGAATCTGCTTTAATTAGTCTGAAAAGTGACTTATTTCTATCATATATAGCTAACTTAAAATTTAAGCTAATTTTTTAACTTTCCAATAAATAATAATGTCAACGTAACTAACCATCATTTTTGTCGTCCTATTAGATCAAACATACATAAACATTTGTGTGATACCTAGTTCATCATTCTACTTCCATAGCGAGTTTTGATGTGTTTAATAAGTAAGATTTTGTTTTTACTTCTTGCTTTCTCTCGCAGTTATTAAAGCTTGTCTCAAATTAGATGTCACGTGAAAATGCCCTCAAAACAAAAAACAACTGAAGACCTTTGCATGAGCAATTTTGCGTTATGGCAAATCTCACGTGACATCTAATTTGAGACAGACTTTTGTTGTTTTGAATCTGCATGGTGATTGATATTTTAGGGTCAAATGCTGTTTAGATTACACTTTCTCTGTAGTTTTAAAGGATATTATCGTCCTTCATATTAACACACACAATTGATGTCAGACAGTGCCCTCCAATGGTCATTATAGCTTTACATAAGTGCATGTCACTCTATCTAGTTACAGTTATAACTTATCATACTTTTTTCATTGGATAATCACATGCTATACCTATTCAGAACACAGAACTTTAGTCTTTCAAATCCTTGCCTAATATTCAAAGGACCTTTCATGATATCAACCCATGTATTCCTGCAGGAGTGGGAGGGCAACCCACTCTCCCTGCACTAGTCAAAAGAAATCATAAAGTGTGGTCTGTCTGAAGTTAACTTTGAAGCTACTTAGATAGCACATTAAAAAGTGTATTTGGTTATTTTGATGCCTTGCGTTATTCCCAACAATTATCTCTAAATAAGTTCTATTTTCGTAGGTATGCTTCCACGATTTTTGTGATGAATAGCTCTATAACTCCCAAGGTTACTGCTCACTTTTTTAATGACAATAAGACAAGCAAAAGATAAATTGTTGTGAGTGGAAGATAGCAAGAATTCAAGAATCAGCTTGTAATTGCCAAGGATAGTACATCGTAGCAAAATACATCTGAGACACAACTGGTGTGATGTCGTTACTGCAACAGGATTTTTAGGAAGTTATAATGGGGCTCTCCTTGTTCAGGCTACACTGGAAAATCTTTATCAGATCGTTAGGTACCCTAAAGGGTATCATGGAGTATCTCTCCCCTCCAACATTCTATTTTCCTATGTTAAAAGGAATAGGCTTAGGTAAATAGGAGTGGCCTATAAACAAGCTAAAGAAATACCTACACTCCAAGTGTTTCCTTAGCTACACAATGAGACTGCATGTGCCAAAATTACAAAACACAGTAGGCTACCTTTAACTACCAATACCCCTTGGGTCCATGCCTATTCCCTTTGAAAGTTTCTAAGTATAATCATTTTCATAGGTGGATGGGCCCGAAAATACTCAAATTATTGGCAGTAGCACCTTTTGTCTAGGTAAAATAAAGTCTTCGAAGGTTTGTTTTCTTCTACCTAGCATCCGAAGGTAGTTTTTAGGACACTGAGAAGCTAAGCTGATCGAAGCAGTATCCTGGTCCTTCCTCTCGATGTGACCACACCTCGTGATGCCTTTAGCCTGGAATTACAGTGAGTTGGTGGCTCTCCTCGCCCTAGGTTGCAGGTTTGCCAGGGCTGGGACTAGAACCATCAACCTTCAGATTAGTAGGCTAGCGTGCTACCACTGAGCCATCTCAGAACGGTCTTGTTATCAAGAAGGCTGTCAGTCTCAAAACTTTTGCTTTCTGATTAAAATGGTGTATAAATAAGATACAGCCACACGTGCAAACAAACCACTTATATTTGATACTATGAATAAGTTGCTTTCTAATTAAATAATCTACTTTGCTGGTAACCTGAACAGGACCATTTTATAACATGGAAGTCATACTCGTAAGAGCGCTAGCAGCGTAGCTGTTGTGTTTATACTGCTGGAGATTATGCCTAAATTAGAGCATGCCTGGAACTAGATTACTACTTCCCACGAATATTGAAACTGTTTCTCTGCAGTTGTCATTCAGAATAATGTGTGTTGTTTACTGATAAGCTGTTGCTACTCTCATACGCACAGTTCAAAACTAAAAGGCTTCAATGTGGAAAGAAGATGGCAGCGCTCTGTTATCGGTGTGATATACACTCAACCCAGCATGTACTCTTGAAGTAATCCGTCTTACATACTTACTCGATGTCAGATGTGTGATCAGGTCAGTTCTCCGCCCCTTTGCCAAGTCAATCAGTCTGATCCAAGTGAGCAAGTCCCTATTTAACTGACACACTCTATTAGCGCATTGGTAGCTATGTTGGTTTTAGCCCCGTTTTAGCCCGGTCACAGTTCGCAGTTTATCTTAAGAGGGCGTGAGCCGTCAATCACTGTCATTGGCCTGTCGAATGGACTTGTCAAAGTTTCTTTATTCAGGTTTGTTGATGGTCGGCTAATAGCACTGTACAGGACTAAAAGGCCTATTCGGCACGTTTCAAGGGTTAGTATCTTTAGAAAGGTGTATGAAAGAAGTTTGGTCCGAAGGCTTTTCCAACAGGAAAGATGTAATACTGTTTGTCAACATGTATTCACTACAGTAGATCGTTAAGTATATGTAAGGATTATGAGATTTGAGTGCTTAAGACATGTTACTCTAGCCGCTCGATGCTTCTTATTGGTACTTGAATTGACATTGATGGAAACATCAGGCGGTGATCACCGCTCTTATTGTAGGCTTTCGTTTGCCTATCTCAGTATTCATTTTCTCTGCTTTTTCGTTTGGCTAGTATTAGCCTTTTAACCTCGCCTTATACCATGCTAAAACCCGGCTCTTTCTACCACAGCAAATGCTCCTACGCATGAGCGTAATGCTTCTACGCACGAGGGTAATACGTGGCTGCTTGTGTTTTCTTATTGTCTTTCGTTTGCCAATCTCATTATTCAGTTTCTCTTTGTTTTCGTTTGGCTAGTAATAACCTCCTAAACTTGGCTTATACCATGCTAAAACCCGGCTCTTTCTACCACAGCCAATGCTCCTACGCATAAGAGCAATATGCGGTTGCCTCTGTCCCCTGCGTCTTATCTATAGGCTTTCATTTGCCTAGCTCAGTATTCATTTTCTCTACGTTTTCGTTGGCTAGTATTACCTTTTAACCTTGGCTTATACCATGCTAAAACCCGGCTCTTTCTGGCACAGGTAATACTCCTACACATAAGGGTATTATGCGGTTGCCTCTGTCCCCTGTGTCTTATCTATAGGCTTTCATTTGCCTAGCTCAGTATTCTACGTTTTCGTTTGGCTAGTATTAGCCTTTTAACCTTGGCTTATACCATGCTAAAACCCGGCTCTTTCTGTCACAGCTAATGCTCCTACGCATAAACGTAATATGCGGCTGCCTCTGTCGGCCTAAAAAAGCTTTCAAGAGCCTTGTGTGATAGAAGAGGATTCATTGTGCTGCGCAGCGATTTGATAATTTAATGCAAAGGACAATAGGGGTTGAATGAAACCTGTGAGCCTGTCAAAGTCGCGCAAAGGAGATCAAACGAGTTCGGGAATTAATTTCTTACAACGTTAATATTGTATGTGTGAAAAGGGCGATTTTCATTGTTCCCTTGTTTGTTTTGAGATATTTCTCATTTCATGCTAAATCAAGCTTTAAGCCTTCTATATTTGTTATTTCGCTCTGCTATTCATCTGCCTGACTTTCAGCGCTTTCAGGGACTTCAAATTGTTTGTTTTAAAATATATTTTTATAGAACTTTGCTTTGTTATTTCTAAAGGTAAAGGATGGGTTCGTTTTCTGTTACAGCTAGTTATTTATGTCAAAGCTATTTTCATCTGCCGACACGATGTAAGACACCAAAAGGATTCCCATGATTTGAGAAAAGAACAGATTTTGTCATATATGGATGTATTGTTGTTTTGTCTTTTTGCAAGCCGTGATACGGACGTTACTCCTTTTGTCGCTAAAGTGGACAGAGTAGCTGAATCGTGCATATGATATGCGTCGATTCATAAACATGCTCGCTTTTGTGAAAAATATAGCAGCGTATGAATTTGATATAATAATATGTTGTGAGCGACGTATGGCAATAGTTTCAGCAAATATACATAAATTTCTGTGTTAAATAAACTAAAATGAATTTGATATACTGGGTGAGTCAAAAAATCCATCCACTGTTTGAAAAATCATACTGCAATAATATTAAATCGATTGAAAATATATCATCGCCATCGCCTGACTGCGGCTTTAACTTGGAGGACAATTCCGGGTTGGTATGATTGATGATAAAATGAAAGATTATGCTGTTATCTGTATACTGTTATGAATGGTGTTTCGTACTTTTCCCCGACTTTTTTGTCTTTGGCTAGCTGATCTTTATCTTTGTTTACTAAAATCTTGTACAGCCCCTTTAAGAAGCACGACTGTGCTTTGATAGAAATTTTGTCAGCAATGCTCTGTAATTGCAAGGATTGTCATGCTTTATAATCGTCCATTTTTCCATTATCGCCACGCCCAGGTTTTTCATCCGAAGTTTGGGCTGTAAGAAATATCCCAGTATGTAGAAATAGCCCAAGCCCAGTGTGTAGAAATAGCCCAGTAGGTAATGAGGTTCATTTCATACTTGGATGCTCAGAACCAAGACTCGTATAAGCTAGGAATAAGTATTTTGATACTGTGAATGGTAGCTTTGGTAGTGAATGAGATAGGGTTGACAAAGAAATATTACTTAAAATGATTGGTAAAATGGCTATTACAACAAATACCGCATTAAATATGTTTTTACACAGAGTATTTATTGTGTGTATATTGTCTTTAGTTGTGTTCCTTTACGTCTGTTCCTAATTTGCTTGTTCGTTTTGTTTAGAGTAGTCATCTTGTAAGTATTGTTCGATTTTGATTAGTTAACTTTGTGTATGTATATGTATATATGTATATATTGTTAGCTACGATGTTAAATCGAATCAAAGTAAATTGACAACAACAACAACAACTCCGGTGCTTGCAGTGATTATTATTATTATTGTTTATTGTAAGGGAGGTTGTTGTTAAGGTACTAGTATTAACGATGACTAGGACGAAAATTGTCAGTCTAGGGTTGCTCTATTCGAGACAACGAAGACTGCTCCTACGCCACACCCAGGCCAATTAATTCTCCCAAGAGCTAGTGAAATTTCATCTAAATTTTTTCAAACGGTCGTGGAAGACTTTGTGCACTTTTTCTGGATTGAACAAACATAATGGCTGCCTACTCAGAATGTTGATTGTCACAGCCAGATACAGATGGGACAAAGATGGAAATACTGTTATGATGTCATTTAGGAGAGTGATATAGACAAATTTAATATGTGCCGGGTGAATTAGCTTTGATGTTCACAACCAAATAGTGTTTGTTCGTCGATCTTAATTTTCTAAGAGCTGTTACAGATGTTCTTTTGACTGTTTTACGCGCATGCCATTAACACTAGGACAGGCCATCACAACGACGGTACCTTTCAACTCTGTACTATATCCGCTGAGCAAGAATCCGAAGGAGCCTCCTGTGTGACTCTTTCTCATGAGCTCTCATCTCTAATTTCCATGCACTTACTTGCTGATCCTTGTCATGCTTAGAATTGATGGAAGAAAATTTAGATGAGAGCCGTTAGGTTTAGACCTGATTGCTGCGAGCCCGATATTAATTACGATT
>REGM01000087.1:527169-631961 GCA_004194415.1 Aurelia aurita | reverse complement strand
AACTTCACACCCTACGACGAGTTTCTCGCGTTGCGACATCAAGTTGAAGGGCTCGTGAAGTCTGCCAAAAATAAAGATTTGAATGAAATGAAGGAAAAAATTGAAATTTTAGAAAAAGAAAAAAGGAAAATATCAGATGAAAACATTACCTTGAAACGTGAACTCATAAAACTGCAAGATCTTTTGGCAAGTCATCGCAGGATTCCAAGGGAGGAACCATCAATCCCAAACATCGTAAACACAAATCGTTCGAATCAAGATTTTTTTCTAACAAAAGAACAATCAAGAATGAATAGCGACTTTCTTTCGCGGACAATGGAATCACAATATCGATCCAGACCTGCACAAAGCCACATCGAAATGGAAACAATGATGCACAAAACAAGTAATGCTCAGAAATGGAGTTTCCCAAGGGTATCAACAACAAGAAATTTCGTCTCGGAAAAACCATCTTTTGAATCAAGAAATCGATTCCAACATCTGTCTGATTTATCAGAGCCAAGGGAGGGCACCTACGCAGGGGCAGCTGCCACCGGCCCCTATGAAGGGATGGCTGCAGCAAGCTCCTGCGCAGGGGCAGCTGCAACCGACACAAGGCGAGATCTGGATACGAGGCGAGAAGAGACGAGGAATCAACAAAGAGATCGAAATTTCAACCCAAAAAAGAAGGTTTTTATTATCGGCGATTCAATGCTGAAACAAATTAGAAGACAAGACATCAACTACCATTTGCACGACACCATCGCACACGTTAAAACATTCCCAGGTGCTACTAGCGAAGACATGAAGTCCTACATCGAGCCAACTCTCAAGTCGAAGCCTGATGAAGTGATCCTGCACTGCGGCACAAATGATTTGAGACAGGAAGAGCCACAGGAGATTGCTCAGAAAATCGCAGAGATCGCACAACAAATTCAAGCACGTGGACAGAAAGCAACCATATCGGGACTAATAAGAAGAACCGACTCCCCAGAACTGGAATCAAAGAGAAGAGAGGTAAATGTCCTTCTTTTGGAAATGTTACGAGGGAGTCAAATTGGTTTCATAAATCACGAGAACGTGAATCCAGCTCATCTTAATAAATGGGGTCTACATCTAAACCAATATGGAACTAAAGCCATCACAGAAAATTTTACAAGGTATTTAACACAAAACTGACTGTCGGATTATAGTTTGTCATCTATAAATGCTATTTTACCATCAGCAGAACCACTAAGCAATGCAACCACCCCCACAAGAGGGGTGCATATTTCAGGAGACAATGATGAAAACATGGAAAACAATCGGGAAGAACTATATGAATTAGAGGATTTATTTAGGCTGCGAAAAAAGTACACAAACAATCCATTAATTACGTATCTAAACATAAATAGCTTGAGAAACAAGATCTTTGATCTTAGGGAGATCATGCAGAAAGCTCTACCTGATATTCTGGTGGTAGCAGAAACTAAACTAAATAATGATTTTCCAACTCAAAATTTTATCGTTGACAATTACCAAACTCCGTTACGAAGGGACAGAAATGAACACGGTGGAGGTCTTATGCAATTTAATAGAAAAGGAGTTGTATGTAACAGAGTGCCAACTTTAGAGAGCGAACACTTAGAGATGATTTGCACAGAGCTAAACGTAAATAAAAAGAAGTGGGCCATTTTTGCCGTCTACAGACCCCCTGTTTCGTCAAACATCGAAACGTTTTTCCAAGAACTATCATCTTGCATAAATAATGCTCTAGACAAATACGAAAATGTTGTAATTATAGGTGACATAAACATAGACTGGCAAAATCGCAGACACCCTGGTTTTGAGAACCTCAAAGAGTTCTGCGACGTTTTTGGTCTTGATAATTTAGTAAAGGACAAAACCTGTTTTACAAGTGATCATAGCTCTTCTATAGATGTGATTCTCACAAATCGCAAACGGAATTTTCAAAAGACATCTGCTTTTGAAACCGGATTAAGTGACTGCCATCTTTTGATAGCCACATGCATGAAATCCTGCATTCCCCGCCTTAAGCCAAAAAAGATTATTTATAGAAGTTACAAAAAGTTCTCCCCAGTAAATTTCTTGTCTGATGTAAAAGACACCAACCTTACATGCATTTCCGATGATCCAAATCTTGCCTATGAGGATTTGGTATGCAAGTTTCGTAAGATCGTAGATAAACATGCTCCCTTACGAACCAAAACCGTTAGAGGGAATGATGCCCCTTTTATGAATAAAACATGGAGAAAAGAAATTTATAACAGAACTCGCTTGCAGAAAAAATTTAAGAAAAACCGGACCAGAGAAAATGAACTTAATTTTAAAAAGCAGAGAAACAAATGCGTTTCCCTCAGGAAGAAAGCAATCAAAAATCATTTCAGAAGGGTGACAGAAAATGGGGTAATGACAAATAAGGACTTTTGGAAGTTAGTTAAACCATTCCTGACAAATAAAGGAGGCTTATCAGGGAATGACATTTTGCTTGTAAAAGATGATAAGATAATTACAGAAGATCGTGAACTTGCTGAGACTTTTAATGATCATTACATTAACATCGTTGAGAAATCAAGTGGGAAAAAGCCACAAAGCCTAGCAGACACAAATGAACAAGCCAGTGACAGAGATATCGTGAAACTGATTCTCGAAAAGTATGCCAATCACCCTAGCATCTTAGCTATACTTCAAAATCCAGAAAACAGTTTTTTAACCTTTTCATTTCGTACCGTTGAATCGAATGAAATAAGGAAATTGCTAAAAAACATAGATAGTAAAAAGTCAACTGGGGAGGATCAAATTCCTCCTAAACTTTTGCTTTTAGCTTCAGAAGAACTGACTATACCCCTAACAGATGCAATAAACAATAGTTTTAAGAAATGTAAGTTTCCAGATAAAGGAAAGCGAGCAGCCGTAACTCCATTAGATAAGGGTGAGCCAGTTCGTACCACGGAGAAAAACTTTCGCCCCGTCAGCGTGTTGAACGCTTTTTCGAAAATCTATGAAAAGATAATCAAAGATCAACTCATTCCTCATCTTGATCGCTGTCTTTCAAAGTTCATAGCAGCATATAGACAGCAATATAACACACAGCATGTCCTGGTAAGAATGATCGAAGAATGGAGACGAAACCTTGACAATGATAATGTTGTGGGGGCCGTTTTGATGGACCTTTCGAAAGCATTTGACTGTATCCCACATGATCTACTCATTGCAAAATTATCCGCGTATGGCTTTCATGAAGATGCACTTGTTTATATCTATTCTTACCTGAAACGAAGACAGCAGTCAGTGCGTATTAACAACACGTATAGTACTTTCCAGCTTGTGCTTTCTGGTGTACCGCAAGGATCTGTTCTTGGTCCAATCTTGTTTAACTTATACATAAACGATCTTTTTCTTTATATAAAGAAAGCTACCTTGCACAATTATGCAGACGATAATACTCTAGCAGCTTTTTCAAATTCATTCCCAAACCTGATTAGAATCTTGGAACAAGAATCCAATGTTGCCATAGATTGGCTTGAAAGGAACCAAATGATTGCAAATCCGGACAAATTCCATGCCGTATTAGTTACAAAGGGTAGAGATGACACAATAGGGGAAAAACTAGTCATACAAGGCAAACAAATTCAATCTGAAAATGCAGTAAGACTTCTAGGCGTAAAAATCGATCACAGACTAACTTTTGATGACCATATTTCCGATCTATGTAGAAAAGCCGCTGCGCAGTTAAACGCTTTGAAAAGACTTAAGGGTTATATGGAGTTTAAAGCCAAAGAGATACTGGTTCAAAGCTTCGTTTTTTCAAATTTTAATTACTGCCCTCTGGTCTGGCATTTTTCCTCTGAAAAGTCAGTGAAAAAAATTGAGAAGATCCACGAACGAGCTCTTAGATTTCTCTACAATGACTCTACAAGCTCTTATGACGACTTACTATCTAAAGCTGAGAAATGCACGATGAGAATCAGCCGTCTCAGAACTCTTTGCATTGAAATTTATAAAACTGTCTCAAAACTAAATCCTCCTTTCATGCAGGATATTTTCAAACTAAAACAAACAACAAGGTCAGCTAGGAACCCAAATGAATTAATTCATCATAGACCAAACCAAGTTACTTTTGGGTCAAAGAGTCTCCTATCGCTAGGACCACAAATTTGGAATGCTTTGCCCAAAGAGATCAAATTAGCCGAAAACATTCAAACGTTTAAGAGACTTATAAAACAATGGGATGGGCCAACTTGCAACTGTAATCTTTGTAGCTAGCAACAGAAATATGCAGATTATATATATTGTTAGTAGTTTAAATATTCGATTTAGATTATTTTCTATTAGAAGCTAGAATAAGATTGAATTAAAATAAGATGACAAACAAGTAGGCATCGAGTTGATCTTTTGCGCTATTTTATTTTTATTCAGTTATCTGCTAACTAGTTTCGGCCACAAGGCCATCATTAGAGCAACTGAAGAATTTCATAAATACATCGGCTTTTATAGAAGATAGTTTAATTAAGTGTAACGAATGTCCTTTTAAGGTTAATGTATTATTAAGGTATTTATTTGTAGGTATTTAGATTCAGATAGATATTTTACCTTGGAAGAGTTTCACTGGCCAGAGCAGCTCCGGACGAGATGTGAGTTGCTTCTTACGACACCTAGATGGTAGTGCAAATGATTCGTACACAACCTTGACAATGGTGCTATATCAGTATATATGTCTATTCATAGAATAGTTATAAGCTTTGTCGCTCCGCAGTTGTTCGGTTAATAGGTTTAAGAGTGCATATATTATGATTTCAGCTGTCCTAGGAGTACGATTTCATGTTAAGCTACAAAGCAAAGATGGTTGGCTTGAAAAGTTCCTCCTAATGAACAGGGCAAGTTTACAGTTCGCACATTAATTGATATGTTCAACCCTGTTTCGTAGAGAAATTATTGACTCTATGCTGTTTTTTCATTCCGCACATCGAGATGTTCAAGACGAAAGTAAATCTAAACCCAGCATTTATGAAGGAAATTTGTAACCAGTGATGTGCTTGATAACCTAAGTGGCAATGATCTGTTACAACCAAATGCAAGAACCACAAACTTTGACATAGAAACCACACTTTTTATTGGACATACAATTTGGCAGCTGCAACCAAATGAGATACAAACTGCTAGCTCCCTGGCAGTTTTTAAAAACAGAATTAAATCATGAAAGAGGAGAAATGCAACTGTAGGAGTGCAATGAATAAAAAGGGCAGATTTTGTAACAATAACGTCCTTGGTTTTGATTGACATGCAAGTACAAAGCGATTAGCGATCGCAAACAAAGGGATTGTGCGGCCGATTAGTCTATCCGCAGATGTAAACAAAGCAGATAGCCTTGAAACCCTGGTTGCTAACTCGCTCATTGTGCATCCGAAAAATGGTTATTAAGAGAAGACATGAGTATATATGGAAAGAAGAATTGTTGCAAATGACGTTGGGCTACCTGAAAAGAGACAAAGGGCTTTATATGGCTGATTAGTCAAGCTGCAAATGTAAACAAAAAGCAAAAGATAGCCTGAATCGTATGTGGTTAATTCATTCATGCTGCATGCTAAAAACGGTTCTTAAGAGAAGACATGAATATATATGGAAAGAAGAATTGTTGAAAATGACGTTGGGCTAAATGAAGGGGGACAAAGGGCTTTATATGGCTAATTAGTCAAGCAGCAAATGTAAACAAAGCAGACTGCAAAAGATAGCCTTGAAATCCAGGTAGCTAACTCGCTCATTGTGCATGTGAAAAGATTGTTAAGAGTGGACACGAGTAGACATCTTAAGAAGAAGTATTAATAATACACAATTACGCTAAAAATGTCTGCGAAGAATATTTTACAAAGATGCTGTGCGTTACCGTTGCTTGATCGAATTCCTATAGAATCATTAAAGATTCTTGGTTAGAATGCAATGCATCTTGGTAAGAAGTTCCTCGCTGCCATCTTTATTGTTAGATCTGAACATCTGCATCGGGTATTTTATTTATCATGCTTTGTTAAGGTTGGTAAGTTTGTTTGTTTGTTTGTTTATTCGTTTGATTGATTGATTGATTGATCTACTAGTTGTTAATCAGTTACTGGGTTCATTGATTGCCTGACATGTCATGTCATGACAGATCTACTGATTGAATAAATGATTGGTAATTATCTGATGACGGTAAGAATAAAATAAAGAAAGAAGAACACTGAGAGAAAATGTTTGAATAAAGCAAAATTGATAGTGGAATGATTGGATCAATTAAAATACAGGTGGGAGGACCAAACGAGAACATTGCTGGGATAAGGTAATATTAAGAGTGATATATGGCAAGGGTCTCATGCCCAATCTATTTTGAGAGTGTATTGAAATTATTTGCACAAGTTAAGGAAACAAGCGTGCGTGGGTATTTCTTTGTTCTATTTATAGACAGACGTATTTGCCGATGCCTGTTGCCTTTAAAGCCTTTTCCATACATAGCTGTCATTGCCGGCGGCAGCCGCCGGCAGGTTTTGTTCAATGGAAACACTTCACCTGAAGCTGCCTGCGGCAGCTGGCGGTACCGAGAATAAAATATAGCAGTGTTCAACGTTTTCCTTTGTTCAGGTAACGGCGGCAGTCCTTTGTTCATGTGCAATCACATGACTTTATCTGTCCAATTTACATCCATGTACTTCGCGCCATTTGCACCACAGAATCGCACGATTACCGATGGAGTGATATGGAAACACTTAGCCTCAGGTATGCCGCAGACTCCCATGCCGGCGGCATTTACGGCTTTATGGAAACCAGGCTTAAGCAAATGTTCATATTGTTACACTTAGGGACAGTGCAAAATTTATTTTATAACACGGCCGGTGCAAAACGCAACAGGGCAACTACTTTTTTGAGCTTATGCAGAACGGGGTCAACACTTTTTATTGGGCAAATAAGTTCGGGGCAGTAACTTTTTTATGAGCTCAAGGTGCAGTTTGAAACATAAAATTGTTCATGTTGAAGACAAAATTGCAAATCATGCAAGATGAGAAATGATTGAAGAGATGTGTATATTAAAATGATGTATATGTCCATGTCAATTGTCTGCAAGAACGGTCCATCAGGCACATCTTGTCTTCTTCAAAGTCAATGTTTGTTGACATAGACTTGCAAGAACAAAAATGGATTTTGTAATGGTCATTAGCGAATTCATCTGTCGTACTATAGTGCTATATAACATCTAATGCTCACGAATACGGGGCAGATACATTTTTTAAGGAAAAGGTGACGGGGCAGTTGGTTTTTTGCAGTAATTTTATACGGGGTAAGCAGATTTTTTTGCAAGAATTTTTCTTCTCCACCGGCCATGTAATATAATAAATTTTGCACTGTCCCTTAGGCCTGTTTTATATGTCTTGCCGCGCCGTGCCGAACCAGTGGAATTTGAGTTCGACCCAAGTTCGACTTGGAGCGCCTCTGTTTTATAAGAAGAAAAATTGTGTCGCGTCGTGCCGTGCCGAACCATAATGACGCATGCGCACAATTGGAAGTTTTGAAAATTTTCTTTTCAATTTCAGATGTTTCTTTGGTCAAATGAGAAATTTGATGGAAGGATATACATCTTCATCTTCTCTCCAAACATTGTTGATAATATTGCGATAGTTTTTGTTGTAGTATGCATGTGTGAGTATGGTGCGGCTGGGTGCGACTGAAATTGGTTTTATAAGTCGCACCTGGTCGACCCAGACGAGAGGCCTTTGGCGTATGGTTCGACTCAGTCGAACCAAGTGCCAAGTTGGTTTGATAAGAGTCACGCCGCGCCGAACCAGACCAAATTGGTCTGAATTCACTCGGTTCGGCACGGCACGGCGCGACTTATAAAACGGGCCTTAGAGACCTGTAATTATTTATGACCAGAGGTGGCACCGAAGATAAAATGCCTGGGTAAGCAACATTTCCGTGAACATTTGATAACGATGAAAATGGAAGATTTTTTGACGCTTTTGAAACAATATGGATCGATTCTTTAGGCCTAGATAAATTTCTGTGACCTTTATCTCTAGCCTCGTTGTTTCGGAGATCGCAAGGAGTTTATTTGCCGTCAAATTTCCTACTGTTTCAAATTGCGCCGGTATCGTTTGAACGCAAGTTTCTTGTTCTCTTGGGTGCCCCCCTCGGTCATGAATAAAGACCGGTCCCTTAAAGATAAGAATTAGATATTCATTGATTCAGAAGCCAAAGCTGTTAATTAATTATCAGTTGATTTGATTGCTCATCATCATAATCATCATCATAATCATCATCATAATCATAACGCTATTTCATTGCTTTCTTGCTATGTTTTTAGAAAAACGCTGAAAACAGCTTATAAAGCATTTAATTCTTTGCAATTTTAAAGAACAAAGAAAAAAATAAATATACGACATATGTCTAATTTTTTAGCGGGAACCTTTGATCGAGTGATTATCTAGTTCCTGGGAACAAATTATCAACATAATTTGACGCTCTACTGACCTAACGACGTGGCGTGCGCAGTTAAGCCGTTCCGAGTACCTTCCGACACAGGCCCGAAGCCTTGAGCATCTGTGGTATTCCCATGGGTTTTTTGCAACCAAAATCAGCTATGCGAGTCAACATGAGGCGGTTAAAAGTTCCCAAAGAGAATTCTATTCAACGAGAGTGTCTTAACGCAAGTACAGATCAGTTTTCTCGAGAGCTTATGTTATATCGATGAGACTTTGAGACCCTAGCCAGATTATGCCGCGTTGAGAAATCAGTTGATTCGCTATGGCCATACGCGTGCCGTATTCACCTATCGAATGTATTGTATAAAAAACATAGGATTTTAGCGATTATTGCACATAGATAGATGAAACAAATTCACGATTTAGATCATGTTTGTCAAAGAGAATTGAAGAGGGGCTTTCGACTGCCTTATAGAGAAGGATTTTCTTTAATAATACATACATGCCTAGTAAGCAGACCCCCCTTTCCATTACGTAACATGAAACTACACACTGATCTCCTTTTCACCTGTGATCTACTTCAGGGGCAGCGCCAGCCCTGAAAAATCAGTTAGCTGAACTGTCAGCATTAGAAATCTTTGGATGTAAATCAAACCGTTATTGATCGGAAAGAACAGTACAAAACTATCAAAAACAAGCTGAAAGGGGGCTTGAGCTCCTTGAGAAAGCTGAAAAACATCCTTCCGCAAAGGAAACTTGGCAAAGTTTATAAAGTTCTCTTTGAAAGCCATCTTCGCTATGGCAACATTGTTTGGAGTACTCTTTCCAACACCAAACTAGCCCAACTGCAACGATTGCAAACGAGGGCAAAGAAGCTAATAGAGGATGCCAAGTATAAGGACGGATGGACTTGTAAATGGTTCACTGTGAAGCGCCATGAGGTCAGTGAAGCGCCATGAGGTCAAGCAAGCATGGACTCTCGTTGAATTGTCATGCGGGCGACAGCTTGGTTTGGCGCGTCATTGCAACTACTCCAGAATTTCGCAACAGGGCGGTTGTTGAACTAACACTCGTGCTGCAGAGCATAACTAATCGATTTCTAAATCCCGAAAAATCACGACAAAAAAGTTTCCTCTTTGTCCATTCATGTCGAGTCTTTAGAAAATTTGATCGACGATTTTTGATCATTTTCAGTGTTTTCGAGACCGGATATTTTAAGAAACTTGCTTATAGCTCCAGAAGCAGAAGACTAAGAAATTTACGAAAAATGTCAGAATCTAATTCTGGATTTTAGCTAAAGATTAAGTCATAAATCTTCAAAATCGGTCCAATGTACGATTTATCGTTGCCTATCAAAAGTGGATAGTTTTTTTTTGGCGCACCCGGTATATCGTTCAAACATTTGCTAGGTATATAAAGAGGCTACTGTATAATCGTATACATTTGGGATTATCATTCAGCCATTTCGTCTATTTTCATGAGGCTGGATTGCTAGCAACTTTGATCGATGATTTTAGGCCTGTTTTGAAGAAGTTTGAGATAAGGCATTTTTATTTTGATATATTTTTTTTTATATCCTCATAAACTAACTACAATACAGTTATTACAAATACGATACCGCAGGGAGCATGGAAATACATATCAACCCCACGGCCATATTTGGACGTCATATTTTGATATGTTAGCTACACAGGTACTATCCGTTTATAGAAATCTGATAAATGATTTCAGAGCTACAGGCTTTGAAATGTCCAATTATTTTTCTGATTCACCCAATATTGTTCTTGCTATATGCCACCAGTTATATACAGCATCACTGTGAAATTGTTCTAATGGGTAACTGCGACATATATCTGATAAAGAAACGAGACGGCCACATCTCCGTGAGCGCATGTGAAATATTTTATCTTTGAGCAATTTTGACATGCTCACATCAAATTTTTCTACTCCAGTAACCAAAAACAATATGTCGCTGGTATTTATAGATAAGGGCCTATCACGAACACAGTTGCTTGTCAAAACATACAGGTTTAATGCATTGAAACAACATTTTTTCCCATTGTTTGCTAAACAAAGGTTTATGACATATTTAGACTTTGCAGATGCTGGATGCGATGTGTGAGAAAAGTAGTCACGGTTTGACAATTAACACTACAGTCTGCTCGCTGAACTCATCGATAAAACTAAACACTTGATTCATTGACCACAGCGTTAATAGACAATATCGCTAAAGATGGCGGCCGCGCAAAGCATGCTGGTAGAAAGTTCCCAGACGACCACCTAACGACATAAAAATGTTGGTCTGAACGTCTGAAGTTTCGACTAGCTAGCTGTGGTAAAGTTCCGAACAAGTAATCAATGTAAACAAATAGGAAATTTGGTAATTCGAGCGCGAATCTTTCATTAAAACTTCAATTCGAATCAAAACTTTACTTTTTCTGCTTTGGACAGGTTTCCTTTGGAACCATGTTGCATTAAAATTCAAGGTCGATTCGAATTCAAGCTAGCTCTAGTCGAAACGGCAGACCGAAACTTTTATGTCGTTAGGTGGTCGTCAGGGAGCTTTTTACCAGCATACTTTGCCGGAAAACACAACAGAGTCTTTGGAGCTGCCATCTTTAGCGTTGTTGTCTATTATTCCGTTGCCTGACTGAGGGTTTAATTGAATCAATGCTAAGCCAACCAAAAAGACTGTTTTGTATCAAAATTTATATGTTAGTGAGCAGCTCATGTTTGACTGTTTTGAGGCATGTCGAGGANTGTTTGCTAAACAAAGGTTTATGACATATTTAGACTTTGCAGATGCTGGATGCGATGTGTGAGAAAAGTAGTCACGGTTTGACAATTAACACTACAGTCTGCTCGCTGAACTCATCGATAAAACTAAACACTTGATTCATTGACCACAGCGTTAATAGACAATATCGCTAAAGATGGCGGCCGCGCAAAGCATGCTGGTAGAAAGTTCCCAGACGACCACCTAACGACATAAAAATGTTGGTCTGAACGTCTGAAGTTTCGACTAGCTAGCTGTGGTAAAGTTCCGAACAAGTAATCAATGTAAACAAATAGGAAATTTGGTAATTCGAGCGCGAATCTTTCATTAAAACTTCAATTCGAATCAAAACTTTACTTTTTCTGCTTTGGACAGGTTTCCTTTGGAACCATGTTGCATTAAAATTCAAGGTCGATTCGAATTCAAGCTAGCTCTAGTCGAAACGGCAGACCGAAACTTTTATGTCGTTAGGTGGTCGTCAGGGAGCTTTTTACCAGCATACTTTGCCGGAAAACACAACAGAGTCTTTGGAGCTGCCATCTTTAGCGTTGTTGTCTATTATTCCGTTGCCTGACTGAGGGTTTAATTGAATCAATGCTAAGCCAACCAAAAAGACTGTTTTGTATCAAAATTTATATGTTAGTGAGCAGCTCATGTTTGACTGTTTTGAGGCATGTCGAGGAATATGACCTAAGGCTAACAGACCATTTTGACATTTAGAAAAGGGTCTGGGGGGAGCAATATTTTTCTGGTAAATGGCAGACACAAAGAAATAGAAATAGCTCCGTGGCAGCCATTTACCAGAAAAATATTGCTCTCCCCAAACCCTTTTTCTAAATTTCAAAATGGTCTATTCCTGATTTCAGAGAAAATGTCGTACTCAAATTCTGGCAAAAATTGGAAAATTAAGCTGAAGCATCAGTGAGATGATGGAATTAAAATTTCACAAATTGGTTGCTTGCTTTTTGCGATACGATTTGTCAAACAGTGGATACATTTTTAGGCTAATCCCGGTGCTAACCCGTTGTTCTCGCTCATTGGTAATCGTGAAGTCTGAGTCTTTGTTCATAAGACAATGAAAACAATGTCGTCTAAAAAAAACCAACCCGCATGTTTTGGTAAGCAACTTTGATTCAATAAAAAGTGTTATCTAAGAATACCAGTGACGTATTGTTTTTGGTTACTGGGGTAGAAAATGTTTTTGACCATGTCAAAAGAGTGTGAAGATAAAATATTTCACACACGCTCACCGAAATGTGGCCGTCTTCTTTCTTCATGAGACTCCTGTCGATGATGCCAGTTGGAATGATTTTACAATAATGTTCTAACTGGTGGCACATATTTTAGGACTACACAGCATTTGGTATATTCATAGCCATGACATCTCTGTATATGAGATCTTCCTTTAGTTTGAGTTTGTGTACAAACAATAGTTGTGATAATGTCATGCTCCTAGGACAGATCTATTTTCACAGTCCAATCCCAGTCCCAATCCAGTCTTCCCGATGGGCACAGTCAGGTTGATTCAACGTTGAATTCTGGTTTGATAAAAGGTTTCAACGTTGATCAACTAAATTTCGACGTTCCATCAACATAAATGTTCTGATGCAATTCCAGAGTCAGAATTTTACAGTTGATATGACGTTGAAACAACGTTGATCTAACGTTTTTATTTCAACTTTGACAAAAATTCAATTTTCAACGTTTCATCAACATTCAAAAACCACTAGTCAACGTTTTTTCAATGTTTTAACAGTGTTGTTTGTTCCCTGGGTTTTTTTAGATGTAACGGTTTTTTAAGGCAACCTACAATGACCGAAGAGCTTCAATGATTGACAAACTAGACCCTGGAATACCGCCAACGACCCAAATATTTCAAACTTCAATGTGTCACAACAACAACAACACGTATCAACAACAATAGTGAGTCTTCCTAGTTCTGGTTCCTTTTCTTCGCTGTAATGGATAACAAAGGACATTTTTTATAAAGTTTCTAAGGTGGCTAGTTTTTGCCTCGTCGTCCGAGTATTATTCGTACCAATATTGGGCTTTTAGTAAAATTGTTTAATTAGATAGATTGTTTTATATATACTGCATATATATTCCATCTAAAAATTTACATGACATCTACTAATTGCGCTACTTACGAGGATGATACCACAGGGAGCAAGAGATTATTACTACCCTGTGGCTGAAAAAAGATTTGGATCGCTCGAGTCACTAAATGTGACGGTTTTGGTGTCAACATAACCTAAATTTTACTAACATAACCAACATACTTTACAAATTCAGAAGAAAACCAGCGACACATAGGCACCCACAGTAACTCACAACAAAGCTTCTTATCTTAGCAACAGTGTTGAGAAAGAAAGCACTTATAACAGGNATTGTTTTATATATACTGCATATATATTCCATCTAAAAATTTACATGACATCTACTAATTGCGCTACTTACGAGGATGATACCACAGGGAGCAAGAGATTATTACTACCCTGTGGCTGAAAAAAGATTTGGATCGCTCGAGTCACTAAATGTGACGGTTTTGGTGTCAACATAACCTAAATTTTACTAACATAACCAACATACTTTACAAATTCAGAAGAAAACCAGCGACACATAGGCACCCACAGTAACTCACAACAAAGCTTCTTATCTTAGCAACAGTGTTGAGAAAGAAAGCACTTATAACAGGTCTGGTGTATTTTATGTGGATGATCTACTACCGGTAGCGAAACTAAAGGATATGTGAAATTGGCATTGCTTGCTTAATTTGTATGATCCTTTCTGCTAATCTCCATAAGCGTAGGGGGGGATAAAATCTGGGGGGGCTGCCCGAAAAAATTTCCATTGTTTACCAAAATGTTTTCCTGACTTAGGGTGGATTTTTGCCCGAAAAGGCTGATTTTGGTAAATTTTTCCAACGTTGGGGGAGCTGTAGCCCCCCAGCCCCCCTGGCTCCTACGCCTATGCTAATCTCCACTAACTTATAATAGTTGTTCTATTGTGACTGTTTCTAAGAAAGTGAGAAAGCTGCAAAGTTTGAGTGACATTGGTTTATGAACTGTTGTGCGTCAATTTTCTTTGTGGAACCAAAAAGTAAAAGCGCTCGCTTTGCTCATGCTTCAACGTTCCTTGCTCCAAACGAGGTCTGTGAGTCAGGCTAATGAGGATACGCCTTTTTGGAATATTACAAAGCTAGGATTCTATCTCGCAGATGACACAATCCAACCTTTATCATTAAAGGTGCTTATCTTTTAAGATTTTAAATTTTACCACCCTTTGAATTGCTTGCATTTGCAGTTGATTCCGTTATTGAACGCCGTTTGATATTTTCGGCACCAAATGAATACTTTTCAGTACAGGAGGGCGTTAAAACTGATTATCCAAAACTGAGTCCTGTGAGCAATGTTGCCCTTGGATATGCATTTTGCTACATTTTTAGGGCCCGTTAATATGAGATGGGCCAGCCTACCTGAATGGGCTAGCTCGCTTGAGTGAAATCCCACCTACACTGTGATTTCATATGAGAGGTCGGCCAGCCCGGTTGAGTCGATTCTCACTCGAGAGAGTTGAGATCTCACTGAAATGGGATAGAAATTTCTCATCTGAACACGATACAGTGAGCTGCCCTGGCCAGGTGAGATGAATTCGTCATCATTGAATTCGAATGAAGTGTCTGGCCTACTGTGCCCGGTTAAAGTTTATCTTATGAACACGAGCTGAGAATCATCTCAACTGAGTAGGCTAACCCATTTAGGTGAGCTGGCCCATCTCATATGAACAGGACCTAAGGAGAGTATTTGAATGTACACAATAATGGCAGAGCTTTTACACCGGTCACTGGGATCTCACGGAACAAATTCGAATCCCAGCTTCTATAGAGATAACAGTCTATTGTAAATGTGCAATCTTATTTGAAGCGGAATGGGTATTGTGGGGGCATGGTTAGGGGGGAATGGAGCGAAAACAAGAAATCATGTAATAAGTCTAGGTTTTCTGGTAGTCGTATTAATAAATAAGACTAACGTAGTACCTAAGTAAAACGGTGAGCAAAAACTTGCAGGAGGGAAATAAGTCTAAATTTGCACCATTTGAAATTTCTTAGATAGTGAAGAGCTTTCCAGTAAATGACACTCTGATGAGAACGTAGGTTTGAAAGACTTACCCAGTGGGTATAGTCAGGTTGATTCAACGTTGAATTCTGGTTGATATAAGGTTCAACGTTGATCAACAAGATATCAACGTTCCATCAACAGAAATTTTTGAAGGCAATTTCTTCGTTCGAATTTTACAGTTGATATGACGTGTTAATCTAACGTTTGCATTTCAACGTCGACAAAAAAATTCATTTTCGACATTGCATCAACATAGAAGCAACGTTGAGGGTTAGCATTTTTCCGACACTTTTAAATGTTATTTCTCCACTGGATAGTAAGGCAGAAATCTGTCCGTTTTTTGCGTCCGCCCCCTTATAGTATTCAATGAAATTTCTCAAAATATTCTCTTTGTAAGTTGCGTAACTTTGACTATGCTTTGACGTAAAATTCAAATAACGCTACTTTGATGTAAAGCCCTTATACGTTTAGATTTATACAGCTGTTAGTGACGAAGATTCGAAGAAAGAAGTCACAGGTTTCTTGAACCGCTCGCAAATATCACGGATCTTATATAATCTAAACTGAATTTAGCGTGCCTTTGAAGTTTTACAGCTGTTTCAATTCTCATTCTATTAAACAAAATTATTTTGAGCATATGTGATTTTTATATGAAATTACGAATTTGACGTAGCACTGAAAATATCCAATTATTGGAGTACTGCAAGTTATTTCAAAGTTTCTTGAAATTCTCGTTGCTTTCATTGACAGAGCATCAGCTCAACCTTCGTGAATATTTCACAGAAGGAGAATAAGATTTTTCGTCTCAAGTAATACCAAGGATTACAAGCGAAGTATCATCCTTGAAAATTTCTTGAAATGAAAACTGATGGCTTTCTAAATAATAATTTCCAGGTCTTAACTAAATAATAATTTCCAGGTCTTAACTAAATAATAATTTCCAGGTCTTAACTAAATAATAATTTCCAGGTCTTAACTAAATAATAATTTCCAGGTCTTAACTAAATAATAATTTCCAAGTCCTAACTTAGAGTTTTGCTTCCTAGTTTCGAAAAACAATACGAATATGTTGGCAGATTTTACCCAACACATTTCTCTTCGATACCAACTCCTCTGTAAATAATGAACGGTCCCTTATTCTACAGCCGCTTCACTGCTTTTATTCGCCATTTCTTCAATTATTCTGGTTTTATTAGCGTACCCTACCGAATACACTTAATTCTTGAATCCAACCTTGCAAGGTAGTGCAATGAAGAAGGAATTTGCTACTTCAAAGGCTTATAAACTGCATGCATTAATCTGCAAAGTTTCACAACCACTTTTTTCCTAGTGTAAATAAAGTGTCTGAAAATTCTAGAAATTTTCGTTCAAACAAATCTAAGCGATCTTAAAAGTATAAAAATGTTCTTTCTTGTGAGTTTTACTGCATTGGTTGTTTTGCGTCTTTACTGCATTGGCACTTAATTCCGGACTCGAACTTTTCAAATTAGTGTAATGAAGAAGGATTTTACTTCTTGAAGGGCTTATATAAACTCATAGCAATGATCTTCAAAACGTTTTTCTTCTTAGTTTGAAAAGAGTTTCTGAAATCTTATACAAAAGGTTTGATCAAACGGGTCAAACAAATCTAAGCAAAATGTTCTTAAAAATAACAGCTCTTATATGAGAGTTGTTGGTTGTTTCACAATACAAACAGCTTTGTTAGTGATATTATCAAAAAACAGTGTAAACGTTACTAAATTCTTGGACTTACCAAAAAAGATTCTTCAAAACAGAAGAAGATTCCAACTCTAATTAACTCTTCCAAGAAGCTCTATCTTCCATCAATCTCTGCGCCAAGTCTTGTTTTTTTTTATAAATCTTTTTCTTTCCCACCTGTCATTCACAATCAATCACTTCTTCTCTGAATTGTCTGATATATTAAACCTGAAAACTAGCACTTCTCAGCCAAATATCTCTTACATTTCTTTGCTTCCTTTGCAACCTAGATTAAGTTCATTGCATCTATACAAAACTGTTCTATAGATCCTTGCTTAAGAGTAGGAGACGATACTTTTTATACTACGGTCGTTTGCTGGCTCTAAATCGTGGACGCTCGTTGCTTTCACATAAAGATAATTAAAAACAGCTCCAAGCTCCTTTAATTATGTTATGATATGATGACCTGATAAGCAATGTATACGCATTGTGCTCTAGCTCTAGAATATATTTATTCTTCAACCAGTTTGTCTCTGAACTTTAATCAGTTCAGCTACAGGTGGAACCGGGTCTAAATAGACTATTATGATACCCTGTGTTTCTAACGGTGAACACTTAATAAGTTCTTAAGGGCAATAGGCAAGTATGCACATGACTTCGACCACTTGCTCAAGAAATATCTCACGTGCTACACAAAAATTCATCTCATGAGATTACTGCACAGGTAGCTACCGAAGTTGAGATCGGCTCACACTAGAATAAAAGAGCAAAGGTTTTTTTATTCCATTTAAAAGTGATAATTGACTAAAACTCCGTTTAAATTGCGTTTAGAAAATGCTTTATCCCTTGTACACCAGCCACTTGGCTGAAGGATCACCCTCCTTAAAAATGTGAAATATAAAAATATGAAATATGAAATATATTTATCCCAGTTCTACCGCGTTTTTTCTGTCTGAACCAAACTTTATGAGCGAGCTTACAAAACCATGACGGTAACTGCAGCGCAATTTGTTGCTTTTTTATATATCTTCAGCGTCATTAGATTCCTTGTTTTTCATTCGAATTTACTCCCTTTTTTGAGAGACTGTGAAACTGTCCTCTTTAAGTGCACAACTTGAAAATCCCATTTCAGTCGTTCTGTACTTCAGATCTAGGCCTCCGAAGTAAAACTCACTACTTTGAAATGTTAGTTTTCAAAGAAAACAGTTTGTTCTGATGAATTAAACTGAAGAAGGAGGTTTCGTCTTGGCCTTTTGGATAATGTGTAGACGGTAGCGTATAGGAAATAGTACTTTGAATGAAGGATGCAAGATATAACGTTCTGGCTTGCGTTGCTGTCCTGCTTTCGTAAAATCTCCGCTTTATGGGTTTGAAAAACTTGGATTTTTTTTACTTACCATTTAAGTCCTACATCTGGTTGGCCTATTTCGTCGGCGTTTATTTATAGAGTCACCTCGGTCTGAAGTTTTTCTTTTGAAATTTATTATTCTAAAAAAGTGTTCTGTATAGTTCGAACCTACAAGAATATGAGAATGCTCTTCGAGCTGCTTTAGTAATTCAAAAACAGTTTCTGCAAGAAGTGCATTAAATTTGGTCAATTGATTTCTGCATTCAAAGGCAAGGTCGGGGGTGCTTGGTCAGGAACGTTACACCCAGGCAGCAAGCTTCACAAACATAGAGGGTGTTCCACAAAAACTTGTCTATGTTTGATTAAATATTTTAAAATAACAATATACTGAACGGGCTCCGTGGTAAAATAACCCTGTCCCTAAGATCTTAACTTAATTTTAGACACAAATATCTTGCAAATCCGCTCAAAATTCATGGAGTTATGAACTGCTGAAGTTCAAGTTTTTGCGACAGCTGAAACCTAGTATGGGGCTATCCTTTATAGAAACAAAAGTCAACAAAAGTCAAACTTTTCTGTCAGTTCAACTACTGCTGTGGGGGTCCATATTTTCCGCTTAGGCCAAATTTTATTTGCAGACAGTCTGAAATTGCAGCCTGCCCACAAAGCACCCTGGGTGGCAATCGCTCTTTAATTGTAGTAGTAAAGCCTGGCTTTCACTTTGTCGTTTGGGTCATTTAAATCGTTTGGGTCGCTAGGGTCGCTGGAAAACGCGTCTCAACTAGGTCGATTGATCGTTATCATTTTCACATCCCAAACAACCCGAACGACTAAGTAGTAGCCAGAATTTAAGTTCGTTTTCCACTAGGTCGCAACCTCAATTCCAGGGCTATCAGTGTCTTCAGCCTCCCTTCAGCGCACATGATAACAACTGGCCGCCCATTGTTACCCTGGGTTCGAGGTTGACTAGGTCGTACAAGAAAGTAGAATAAGATCGAACTCACTTTTTCGGTGAAGCGAACAGCCAGATAAAGCGGGTTGTGATTTGTGAATCAAGTTTCAAAAGGGCATGCAAAAAATCGGACAAAATTCTCTTCACGCGTCACTTGAAATTTTCATGCGCAGCATCGCAACACATTGATGCCACGAGACCACGCTGGAAGTAGTATTCAAACAAACAAACAATGCAGTAAAAAGCTTCAAGTTAGCACTTAGCAGAATATTATTCTCTAGTGGCTACACATGTCTCAGCTTCCTATACTTTCCATATTCACATTCGAATGATATCGTCTAGGGATTACATTACTGTTAATGAGAAGATCGCGTTTAAGGAATGGGTATGAATTTTCGTATGGAGTCGATTGACGACTGTGAGACATGAGATACATAATATTCAAGGATAGTTTTACAGTTAGACAATCATAAGCTCGAAACTAAATGGGCTTAGGCAGACACATGTAGTCACCAAAATCTCATTAAAAACTTTGATAATAGTCCGAAGAGAATAGGCCTTCTATTTACTGGTTATTGTATTCAGTTACCTTTGCAAAAGATTGTCTCGATTGAGTTTCGAGAAAGTTGTTAATCGTAGTGTGAACCATCAAACTCAGCGACGGGTTTGCGTCGGTTTGCGTATGCTATTTAAGTACTGTGCCGCCGCCACTAAGAAAATGATCTATTTTAATTTTAGCAAAAAAAAGATGCTCCGACGTTGGTTAAAATGGGAACGTTTAAAGACAAATGACGAACGTACATCGGTCTAGTTTAAAATACAACAAAGGAAGGCCACGCGCCATTTATTGTCTTATTGTTTGATCATTTATGGAGAACATCAAATACAATAGGCTATACTTAGATTGCCCAGACCCCTTTACATAAAAAGCCTAAACATGTTAGATGATTAGGAATCGTTTGCTACTTCATAACTTCATATCTATGTTAGAAAGTTCTTCAAGTTACAAAAGAATGCACTACATCAGATTGTCCAATGAAGCAAAAGCGAAAAGTCGAACAACTGTTCCATATTTTTGAAAATCTCTATGAAATTTGTATAGTTATGACTTGTATCATCTGCATGTATAGTCATTTTGCCAAATACCAAACGCAAGGTCGTCAACATAATTTAAGAACAGCAGCAGACCAAGACACGAGCCATGTGGAATTCCGCAATTGACATCTTTAATCTATGCATCTAAGAATATAAACGATATTAATGGAGCTCTTAACAAAGATCTGATTGTCTTAAAGCCAAATTTCCGCTAGGCGGAAAATTCCGCTAGCAAAAAATGTTGGCAAGAGCCATTCTGCCGGAAAGTTGAATGGATTTCTACTTTTGAGCGACGTCGCTTTTCTGCAAGCCAATCAGAAAATGTCGTTGCGAGTGGAATTTTCTGTCTTGTGAAAATTTGGCTTCAATGATTGGCTGCAGCGATAAAAAATATCCCTGAAGGTCACAAAGATTCAGGCAATGATTCTCAATTTGCTTTCACGTGATTTCTTGGCTTACTTGTTTTTAACCAAAGCAATATTTTATCAAAGGCAGGGCTTGTTGATAAGGCATTAGTCAAAGCAGAAAACCAGCAAGAACTGGCTTCTATTCACTTTAATTCTCATCTTGTCTTCGTTAATTTGTTATTTTGCATCGTCGCTAAAAACAATCATCAATATTTTGGTTCCTGAATCATTTTGTTATGCTTGATTGGTGATCAATGGTGATCCTGCCAATCCACAAGAAACTAAAACAAAGCGAAAGTATTCACATTGTTATCAATTGTTATTAAATGCCACATTCATCACACTAGGCAATGTTTTGGTTTGTTCTTCGCAGGAAAGCGTTTAATTATATCTGACAAATTGTCATTTGTCAAAAGGGCCTAAGAGTAGGCACCAATTGTACTCACTGCTTCTGGTACACAGGGTAAGAATTTTATCGATAATATCCAATCAAGAACATATCATTTCGTGCTTTGATGGCTTTTGAAATCGCCTGTTTTGGTTGGTTTATTTGAACTATATGCTTGATCATGCGTTGATATTTTCTTGAATCTGATACGTAAATGAATGTCTTACGGTTTTCAATCGACGTTCATCGAATCGTCCAGACCAACTGACTGTCTTGAAAAAAGCTGTGAAAATACGACGCCATCTTGTTTTGGGGTACATCTGCAAGAAATCGATCCGTGAATCCGTGAGGCAAATGTTTAAATACATCCTTCTTTTCTCGACAAAAGATTATGACTTGTCTCAAAGTTAGAGTGTGTTTGATTGGTACCTTGGTAATTCTGAAAACGGTAGACTTGGTAGACTCGGAATTTATGTTTAATTGGCTCCGAAATTCTGAAAATGGTAGGTTTGGCAGGTTTGGAAGGCCTTCTGAACCTTCTGCTCCAAAAGGCAGAAGGTTTGGCAGACTTCAGAGAAATTCTCGCTTTCATTAGCAAACCCTGGTAGTGAACCCGAAACCTACCGTCTCAAGATTTTTGTGTTTGATTGGGAAATATATTTCCGTCTCTGCGAAGTCTACCGTTTTCAGAATCTGGTAGGTTTGGAATTGTCAATCAAACACACCCTAATGACCTGATATAAAAGATGAGATCTCATCGATCTAGAAATAGCCTATTGTATTTTATAATTTAAGAACGTGCACCAACAAAACAAAGCCAAAGAAACAATGCTATGTTTAGGTTCTTTCTTTGTCCTATTTATAGACTGCGCCTTTTAGCTTAGATCATTCACTTTAACAATGTATTTTCGCTTGCACAAGAAGACAGTTGGCCATACTGGTTTTAGGACATCATTTCGGCTTCGTTTGTTTTGAGATCGCTAATCTCTTTGGAATGGCTTGTCAATCCAAAGCAGCTGATGCTATTGTTACAGAGTCTGTCCTTGTTGTTCGAAACAGATTCAGTCCAATAAAGCAAATAAAGGTAGACAATTTAAATCATGTCAGGCACTGGGTTATATAAAGCTGGATGGCTCAGTGATAGCACGCTTGACTACTAATCCGAAGGTTGGTGGTTCGAGTCCCCGCCCTGTTAAACATGCTATGTAGAGAGAGGAGAGTTGCCAAATCTCTGTATTTCCAGGCTAAAGTAATCACGAGGTGTGGTCACTGTCACATCGAGAGGAAGGACCAGGACACTGCTTCGATGAGCTTAGCTTGTCAGTGTCCTAAAACTACCTTCGGATGCTAGGTAGAAATAAATAAAGGCGCTGTTTTGATACAAAAAGCGCCTTCACAGACAAATATATCGATCCCTATGATATTTGTTTGCCTTCATTTCTCTACCCAGACAGTGTTCTGTCTGACACCAATGGCAAGACCAGAACATTTCATAAAGGTTGATTATGTGCCTTGAAAACCATGACAATTTTACTCCAAATGCAAATGCTAGTTAATAACAGATCACCTATCAGTAGTTTAGTGACAACAATTGTCGTCCATCCCCTAACTCATTTTATTATCCTTTCGTTGCTTAAACAAAGTTTGGTACCAGTAAACCTCTTTGACAAGCAGTTATCAAAAATACTATTTTGATTTTTCTCGTCAAATACCTAACGTCTAGTAAACATTGGAAGCATCTAATTTCACTCCATTGTCTAATGGTCTATAATCAAATCAAACCTCTCTGACAAGCAGTTTTTAAACATGCTATTCTGATTTTTCTCTTCAAATACCAGACGTCTAGTAAATATTGCAAACATCTACCTTGACTGCATTGTCTAATGGTCTCTAGCCATAAGCATGACAGGTATTCCCTGACCCCCTTCTGATCGTTTATAAATATCGCCAGTTCATGCCTTTGAAAAATAACGTCGTCTACTTGGTGAGGCAAAAATAAAGTTAAGGCGTTTGAAAAATTACCCAATACTTGAAATACTATTTTATGTTAGGATTTTCAATGTGAGGTGTTTGTTACATCAATGCTTAAATTGATATTAAAGAAATCTATTATCTTAGCTATACAGTTTAAAGAACGCCAATCAACCAGCATCCTTTGCGCGCTTCGCTCGTTGACTTTCGACTGCAGAAGCCATTTTAATATGACAACATTCTCTGCAAAGCGTGACCGCAAAGGATGCTGGTTGACCGGCGTTCTTTAAAGTGGCAACTTTCACTTTTTAAAGGACTTTAATATCAAGGTCAAAGAAAAACCTGAAAAGGATATAAAAGTATCGTCTACAGTGTTGTCTACTGATGGTACATAGTCAAATTTTTGACAAAAATTTTGCTAGTCTTATTCAGAGTCGAAAGATATCTTTAAACGTATCCCATTAAAATCGATCATACTATTCGATTCAATTGCTCAAGTGTGGGCATGTTGCAGTGAGGACAGTGGTTCCATGCATGTCCATATATGTTAATGTCTGTCTATGTTAATGTCTGTCCTTAAAAGCAGGTTTATTTTGAACTCTTTTCAACAATATCATTTTGCAACTAACTTGACCTGTTCATGTTCTTGGATGTTGGTCAATTTTAGTCCTCAAAATTGGGTTTAATCGGAGTATTATGAAAATGTATGTCCCCAAAACCAGTCTTTTTACGAGCGCAGTTTGTACTGGTACGCTGAAAAATGGGTTGATGAAATCATTTTTTCCAAGACATACATAGGACCACCAAAAACACAGCACATGCCTGCCCTTGATTGCTAGGATACTCTTTCTGGAAAAGATTGTTGACGGAATAAAAATGCATCTAATTTCGAAAAAGCTTTCAGCTTTACGATGATGTAAATTGCATTTTTTATCAACTTAGAACTTGAAATTGGCCGTGATGTAATTGATATTTGTTTCTCAGCCCTACAGAATGGTGCAGCTTATTTTCTAAAATTGGACAAAATTCGATCAACATTTCTAGCTCCTTTTCTAACATTTTTGGGATTATCCTCAAAAAATAATGGCTAATAACTTCAGAATATGGTCTAAAACATTTTTTACTGAAATGAATCTTCTCGTCTAAGTTTGCCTTTCCATAATGGATTATTCAAAGTTCGTTGAAATCAATGGATAATGCACGATTAGACTTTTCGGAAATCGAAAACACGAAACGTTTCTGATTCCCCTATTCACCCTGTACATGTGTCCTAAAGCCCAAATCTGGCCAAATCTGAAAAGAGCGCGAAATTGAAACGAGGCTATTTGCGCAGCGGCTCAAGTTCCTTTCTGTTGACTAGAAAATGGCGGCCAGAGTGTGCAGAAAACTTTGCGACAGAAACATCCTTAATCTACATAGACAAAATTGCTGCCGCAGAGAAAAAGGTTAGTAGCTATCTTAATGATTAGAAAAGTATAATGATTCATTTCTGTGGCGAAACGAAAACAATACGAAAGTTGAAATACAAACAAAGTATTATTATAATTATATATATAAATAGTAAAATAGGCCCTCGAAAAACAACATAACATTCATCGATCGATCATCGTCTTAGATAGTCTCTTTGTTGTGGAAAAACCTCACCAACTGCATCTCTGCTAGCAATTATGCCATTATTGCGCCAGCAATTATCAGAACCATGTGAAGACTGCATGTTTATTTGTTTAAGCCAGAGATTCTTATTAGATTTTCAGTTATTTTATGAAACCAGTGTCATTTCACTTTAAATAATTCCCTTAAAAATAATAGAGTACCATCGCCCTGAAGCGCCCACCCAACGCATTCTGCGATTTTTAGGCCTGTTTTTAAACTTCTAAAAATGGAACGGTCTGGGACTAGTAAATCAAAATAAAGCGCGAAAATGATTTGCTGACGCCATGTTCTTGCTTTCTGATTGTTTCTGCTTGTTTCCCGTGCTTTGTTTCCATGCAACGAAGAAGTTTTTGATGTACTTGAAATGCGACGGTAAGTGTTCGTTCATTTCTTCTATTATTTTGCCAAGTGGTGTTTTTGTTTAGATTCATTTTCATTGATACAATACTAGCGAAGGTCAAATAACTTGTCTCCAGCGTTTGTTCAGCCTCTTTGAATGAAATATTTGCACAGTCTTTCGAGTTGTCGATTGCCGTTTTTATTCAGGAGGCTTCATTTCAAGAACGAGTGGATTGGCTAAAAATCGCACTGAAGCGCCATAGTGTAGCGCCATAGCGCCATGACATCCCAAACTATGTTACTGCGATTTGCTAAGTTAAATCTATGCCTCTGCGATGGCTCAATGCAGCTAAATCGAGGGGTGGCGGTTCAGGGCGACATAATTGATTTAGGCCGATTTTACCGGCGCTCCTTTGAGTTGTGGATGTACTTAAAAGAGTGGGAAGATTAAGTCGACAAAGTGATTCAGTATACACCATGAATTGAAGAATCTTCTTATGGCAAGTAGCAGTTCTAACTCCCTTTCATACCTTGCGTAATAAATATTTATCTGAAAGGTGGCGCTTCAGGGCGATGGTACTCTAGTTCTATTTTGACGAGGTGGACCACGCAAAATTCTTCGGTGGCATTACTGCACTCTTTCCCAATTGGGCAATGTTGCCCAATCTGGCAACGTTTCCCAATAAGGAAGTGATTGCATCATCACGGAAAACCATCTATCATATCAGAAAAGAATTTAATTTGTACACAGTTTGATTCAGCATCTGAAAACACACAAACTCACGGTAGGAAGTTGCATTTTATTTTGTTGCCAATTTGGGCGACATTTCCTGATCAAGCAACAAGTTTGAATTAATTTGATTGTTGCCAGATCAGGAAACATTGCCCAATAGACAATAACACTAAAGATGGCAGCCGCACAAAGCATGCTGGTAAAAAGCTCCCTGACAACCACCTAATGACATAAAAATGTCAGTCTGGCTAGCTGTGGTAAAATTCAGAGCAAGTAATCAATGTAAACAAATAGGACAATTTTGTAATTTGAACACAAATCTTTAATTAAAACTTCACTTCGAATCAAAACTTTACTTTTTCTGCTTTGGAAAGGTTTTCTTTCGAACCATGAAAGAATTCAATCATAAAGCGACGTTTTCTCTTGTAAACAAAAGAATTTCTGACTGCTTGGAAAATTCCACTGACTGGAAACTGGCCTTTACACAGGTGAAGTTGCTTTTTTTAGTGTCAAGCGCTGGGATCGCAGAAGTAGAGAAGACCTAATCGAGTCTGCGACCCCTTATCATGACGCTCAAATATGGTGGGGCTCTATCTGGGATCGAACCCTGTCCGCCTGACTGTTCTGACTGCAAAGTCAGATGATTACACCACTGCACCACAACACACAAAAATTGTGTGCTCTCGCAGATAGATCTCAGAAAAAGTCTAAGATAAATTAACATTTGGTAGAACTTATGGAAATCAAATATTCATTGATGCTAGCGGAATCGTTAAATATTACATCTCATACGTTCAGCATTATAATTATACGAATTGTGGAATAATCTTTTTTGCTCTAGCAGCAAGTTTCATGACATACAGAAAATATCACTAGCTTAAAATATATTTTTTTGGGTTGAAGCAAAATGGGTTGGAATTGGGCAAAATGGGAATTGCAGAAATTCATGTCTCCAAATAATAATAGAAAAATGGTGAAATCAATTAAAAATTGTCAATGATCCGTTTTGCCCCCCCCCCAACCAACTTTGCCACATCTCACTCTAATTTAGAAATTATGAGCTCTACATTACAAAGATATCAATGTTTTTACTTGTTAATAGACTTTTTCTAAATGACATTTCATAAAACATTACCATCCTAAAAGTATTAAAATATTAAGTGTCACAGTGTCAGAATTTATTTACAAATGTTTTGAAATTAAAACCTTACTCTTCAGATGTTTTCCTTGATCCCTTTCTGCCTGCGGCTCTCTTCTCTGCAGCTTCTTTTATATCACTAGTATCAACAGCTCTTTTTCTGCCTCTTCGATTGTCTACTTCCATCGATTCTTTATCCTTCAACTTTGCCTGGTCAACTCTGCTAGCGCTTGCCGACTTCTTTAATGCCTTTGACTTAGCGCTGTCAGCTTTAACCTTTTGACCTTTGCCAGTTTCACCTTTACTACTTTCACCTTTGCTCCTGTCTCCTTTGCCCTGCTTTGTATCACCTTTGTCCTTCTTGCCTTTGCCACTTGCCTTTTCAGCCTTTGAGTCGCTCTTATCCTTCCCCTTCTTCGCCCTGGTGCTCTGGGCATTTTCTTTGTCGTCTGCACCATCACTGCTTTTCTTAGCTGCTGGCTTCTTGGGGGGCTTTTCCGCTTTTTTCTCTGCCCCGTCTTCCGCTTTTTCGGATTGTGTCTCCGCCTTCTTTTGGAGTTTCTTTATTTCATCCTTCTTAGCTTGTGGAAGCTTGAATTTCCCCACAAGGTTATCTGTAGATCAAGAAAAAACGTTGAATACTAATGCAAGGTCTTGGGGGGGGGGGAGGGTCCTTCACTAATATTCACTAAGCCGCATTTCACTTGAGCGAAAAATTTCTGTGCCAACTAAAAGTAAAAAGTCGAAAGAAATTCAGCTTTCAGAGAGCCAGTATTTTCGCTAGAGAAATACTTCCTCTGATGTGCGCATGCTCCGGTATCAATTCGCTCGAAATTTTTCGATTTTCCTTCGAAACTTTTTCGAAAATGTGCCTTAACAGGTACGTGTCCCTCATAAGAGTGGGTTTTGCAAGAGAACCTTACTTAAAACAGGGCCTAATTTTGGTAAAAAGTCCCTTAAAAATGGGTCCAAACTCGAAATTTCTTAAAATTACATTTTTTAACAGGATATGATGTCATCATATGGGTTGGTGGGTCATCAAAATCTCTGGATTATATCCCTGTACAAAGGTGGATGAAACCCCCCTTCCGTGAATTATGATGCCCCGCATTTTAAAAAACGGATTTTTCATTCTATGCATGGGTGTGTCTGAACACAGAAGTTTATTTTAGAGTTTGAATTCAATACGATTTTAACTGTAAAATACCAACCCCTCGCGAATCTCTCCATTGCAAACCCTACCTATATCTCAAAGCTGCAGAGATTTGACAAAAAAAGCCCAGTGAAAGAAAGTTTTGAGTCATGGAGTTTCTTTTTCATTGTTTCTTAAATGCTGGGTCGTTTTGGATCGTTGTGGCTGGTTTTGGCCTGTTTTGGGTCGTTTTCGGTCGTTCAGCAGTAAGTAACCGCTTGAAGTGTGAATACAAGTTTATCTTGGCACACAGCACTCCTTTAAAAAAGCGTACGAGATATTTGAAACAAAAGGATTTTCAGGGATTTTTGGGAGATCTTCTTGAACCAAAAGGTGTACGAGATTTTCAAGGAGTGATATGCCCCGCGCACAGCGCTTCTCAACCTAAACAACAAAAGTGCGTGATAACACAAAATTCTGTCTTAGTTCTTGCAGTATTTCATAGAAGGTTTCTGATAGAGCGTCAAGGTCGGTAAGCCTAATTTCTGTTGTATTGCATCTGTTTTACCTGTGGAAGACAGAACCACTTTGCTATCCAATCCCGCCTTCAGTGATTTGTTGACATACTGAGTGCAATTCGCAGGGTCCAGTCCATATCTTTCTGCAACGTAGCTTGTTATTGCCTGTCTTGTTGAGCCTTGGCGGTCTTTTAGCGTGAAAATGGCGTCTTCGACCATTTTCGCGTAACTTGGATGTTTTACTTTGAGGGAGTCTTGTTTCTCAGCCATGTTTTACTTGTTTATCAAACGACTGCGAGAAAAGCACTGGAAAGAAAAGTTCTTTAATTTTATACTTCAGTAAATTCGACATTTTTCACGCAAGAAAGTTTGCAAGACAACCCCCAAAGGATACAGAATAATGTTTTGGGTTTCAAAAGCTATACTTTCTATTCAAATTGGGAGAACATATTTTTTATTTCTTCAAAGACAGAAAGGCGGAGTGAAATGGGTGCAATCGAAGGGGAGAGGGGTAAAATGCGATGGCTCTGCCTTGGGTTTTTTCGAAAAAAATCCTTTGACGATGGTTTAAGTAATTCTTGCACGTTTATTTCAAGACATTTTCTGCTTCGTCTCCACAGGAAATTGCTGCAATGTTTGATAGATATTTCTGGCGGGGGGTTAGTTACGACGAGGGGCATCGACCATCAGAGCATCGGCGGTTAGGAACCATTTGCAGCCTCAGTAGTGCTTGTGCCACTGTCATGTCTCTGGTTGTACCTTTTGCTGAATGCTTTAATAATTCGTTCACTATAGAATTTATGTACACCAAATATGACGCATCAAGCTGAAAAGTATTTGGAATAATGGACTCATATCTTCTTTTTTAACTTCTTACGTGATGATTTGCTGTGACCAGTGTAAGACGAAAAGTACAGGCTGTTTCCCAAGCGGTTTTCAAGTTCTGTACTACAAACAAGTTTTTTTGTTTTTTGTTTTGTTTAGCGACATTAAAATGATCGACCCTGATGGTCCCTGGTGAGTAATCATCCTTGTTTTCTCGATTTTTCTGTCCAAATCTAAAGTGACCCAAGGTCAAAGAGTGGCAAATATTTGAGCTGCACATGTGACCAAAGATAGGCTTTGTTTTCATTCAGACAAATTATTCATTTTAAAAGATCTGTCGATTCCGCATCTCCACGTTAAGCCACAAGAAACAGAATCCTTTTTTAATTCAGAAAGGAGAATGTCGCTCTTATGAGAATAGGCTCAATTTTAACTTACGTTTTTCCAAGAAAAAATAAAATTTGTTATTATTTTGGTTCATGGAATTATGAGGTGGTTCTTTTTCTATGCTTCACTGTACAGTTACAAATGTATAACACTAATCTGTGGCAGAATTAATTGAAAACGGCACATTTGTGTCCCGAACTAAAAAAAAACTAAAAATTCTTTCGAAATTGAATTTACAGAAACGAAAAGTCTTCGTTTGGTATAGAGCTTGAAAACGCGTTGAGTAATGGAACCATTTACGTAATATTTTCGTCTGACACTGTTCACAGCAATTGACAGTTAAAATCCGACAGAGATGAAACTAGAATAAATATTATGCACTAACTTGGAATTAGCTAATCGGAGAGCTCACTAAAGTTTTCTTTCTAAAACTTGGTTACTTATTTTGCCTCTTTCGTTTTTACCGTTTTTCGATCTATCTAAAACCAGCCTTCTGTGATTCTCAAATAGCAGTTGCATTTCGTTTTTGACGTTAATTGTTTTTTTATTAGCAAAAATATTAAGCAACATTGGTTTCTTCAAGGTATTGCGTGTCAATTTCCTGGTGACATGACTTGGCCCCACAAAAAAGATGGCTTACAAGACGTGAAAGATCTTGGATGAACTGATGGCTGTCCGTTGGCGAAACCGTAGCTGATGTTCTGAACCATGGCGTTCTTTGGCGAACTCTTTGTCCGTTATTGCGATGTTCGTGGCAGTGGAAGGTCGACATTCTGGAGCATGTTGGTAAGTCTTAAACAAATTTTTATTTATGCCTTTGCTTATACATATAGCGTCTCCCTCGACGGATCAAAAGTACTTTGGCGACAAAATTGTGTGCGCCTTTTGCTTCTTTCAAGGGAAGGGATTTCTCGCGAAAACTATGACAAATTCTTTTTGTTGCTTTAATCAAACAAACAAAGAGATTTTTATGAGTCACCCAGTAGCATCCCAAAAATGAATATGACGTTCATTTTGATGAACGAAGCTTTATTTCGTAATTTATTTCATGTTGTTGTGCAAAAGAAAACATCCGGATTGATCCTATAGTGTAGGATGGTTTTTTTGTCTGTAACCTAGCAAAACCTACGAATCTTTTTCCGACTTCTTTCTTGCACATTTGTTTGTAAAAGTCTAGGCAGGCACGCTTACCCGGACGCTCCTGCTGTGCAGCAAAACAAGCTAGGTATAGAAACCCATTGGAAAACTAATACCCCAAGCTTATTAGGCATTGAATGCACTTTTGCATAGGTATGACATCAACAGACAACGCCTCACAGAGACAAATGCACACTAAGGTGCAAGGAATTCTCCTTTGAGAATTTATTTCCCCTCTAACCACGAGAGCAAATTCCAATTGACAACAGGTATGCGTTGGTCTTTATCTATCTGATACTCTTTACATAGAGTATTTGCCTTGAGCTCAGAGTAAAATCATTTTTATTATACCCTTAACATAACATAGGGAGATCAAGGTTTCTTTGTTAAATTTCCGTGGAAATATCTGAGCTTCGTGTTTCTATCAATCATTCGCGACTTTGCAAGACAGCATCAAGTCTCGTGAACTAGCGAACGGGAGGTCTACAAGGTTAAAAGGTTAAAAAATCTAAGGATTTATTCGCAACTTAAGAGGGATCAATTAGTGAGATTTTGCAGCTTCGAAAGAGTAGTCATCGCGGAACTTCAGGTGTGAAAATTGTGAAATTCATTTTGCTTTTAACAACAACTGGAAAGCATTTTTATGTTGAGGTATAACTACGTTTATTCGACTATTTCATCATCTCTGCTATGTGCGAAAGTAAATTCCTCCTTTTAGGAGACTTACGTTTCAATTAAATAGAGATTTTTCTGCTATTTTGTCCTTTGTTAATTTAACATGTTAATTTATTTAGTGCTTTGACATATTTGAGATGCATTTAAAATCAACTGAAGAGAAAGCAGAACACTTTAAGTTTTCAAGTTTTGGTATAAGAATATTCCATGTCATTTCATACATAAGAATTACACATATTTTTATAAGAAGCTAACAGTCCGGTAAAAGGTTTAGATTCATTAGCGACTAACAGATCGATTAGTGACTAGCCGATCGATAAGCAGCTAACGGATCAACTAGTAAATGTACTAATAGATTGCTTAGTCACTAACGGATCGATTAGTTGCTTCTATAACTAATTAGCGACTAATCGATCGACTAGTGACTAACAGATCGATAAGCAGCTAACCGATTAACTAGTAAATGTACTAATCGATCTGTTAGTCGCTAATGAATCTAGAGGTGTGTTTGATTGGTAATTCCAAACCTAGCAAATTCTGAAAACAGTAGATTTCGCAAAGATGGAAATATATTTCCCAATCAAACACAGAAATCTTGGAAACGGTAGGTTTCGGATTCACCACCAGGGTTTGCTAATGAAAACGAGAATCTCTCCAAAGTCTGCCAAACCTTCTGCCTTTTGAGGAAGAAGGTTCAGAAGGCCTTCCAAACCTACCAAACCTACCGTTTTGAGAATTTCAGAGTCAATCAAACACAAATTCCGAGTCTACCAAGTCTACCGTTTTCAGAATTGGTACCAATCAAACACACCCTAGACCTTTTACCGGACTGGCTAAGAATTTGACTCAGTTCTGAAAGTTTCGTAAAATTTCTCAAATTTTAATGACCAAAGTTTCTTAAGAGTTTCTTAGGAGTCTCCCAGAATTCTTGATGCTCACATTCCTGTACCCTGTACATTTCAAAACGAAGTTTGATGAAACTTTTTTTTTTCTATATTGCTACCTAGCATCCGAAGGTAGTTTTTAGGACACTGAGAAGCTAAGCTTATCGAGCAATGTCCTGGTCCTTCCTCTCGATGTGACCACACCTCGCGATTCCTTTAGCCTGGAATTACAGAGAGTTGGCGACTCTACGTAGCAGGTTCGACACGGCGGGGGCTCGAACCACCAACCCTCAGGTTGGTAGTCAAGCGCTCTACCGTTGAGCCATCCCCGCTTTCCACTGTCTAAACATTACCCAAGTACTTCTCGATTAATACGATACAAGAAACAAGTGGAAATAAAGTAAAAAACATGCCATGAATTTGCTTGATTACGAGAAAAGCTTATTACATAATTTTTTCCCTTAAGTTAACAAAAATATGGGTGTGGGAAGGGGCTTGCTGATCAGAATGCTCCAACACCGTGGTTGCTAAAGTATCACCTTTTAACAGTTAAAGAGTATTTCATTCATTTCATTTTATCTTGTTTACCCATGGTAGCCCCTCAGTCAAAGGACTGATTTACAGGGAGCCATGCTAAAATATACAAAATACAATTTTTATTTCTAATACAAAATCAAACTAATCCAATTACAATTTCGAAAAACATTTAATATAAAATGATTAATACACAGTATCACAATATCACAGTAAGTAAAAGGTTTCGAGTCCTAACAAAAATACAGATGAACAGATGCTACAATATCACTTTTTTACAGTTAAGAAATTAATAAAATGAAGCAAACTTTGTCTAAAAATAAAAGACCTTTAGTTTACTATCAAACAATGGAGAAAGGACAAGATAACGGTCAATTTTTGAAGTAAAATGATAACTTATTCTGCCGCAAAACGGATTGAATTTCGTTTATATAAGATTCCTTGTGTTTGTAGAGATATTTTTAATGATGGCAAGGCCTTAACCTTGTCAAGTCAATCGTGAAACTGCGGTTACCGACGAAAGACATAGTTCTGCTTTTGCTCCTTGAAGATCTATAAATGTTGTAGACTTTGCCCATGGTTTGGATTCATGATAGGCTCTTTTTCTCCAAACAAGTGTGGCCTAGCTCCACGAAACGGGGCTAGGGGCTTCCACCACTAATTATTTAGAAAACAATGGTGCTACGTCATCTCTCTGTGCTACTGGTGACTCTGACTGGGGAAGGTTTTTCGTCGTTTGCCTCCTATAGGAGTCCTCAGCTCCGCTCACCCACTGTACAACCTTCAGTTTGTGGCAGAGCCAAGGTGGGCAATGGGAGGGATTTTTGTATCAACCCTTCCTTCAAACAGTGACTTTTGCATGCTTCATGATTAAATCCTTTGTTCAATAGCGGCTGTGTTCTCCTCAACAATTCAAAAAGGTAGACTTGCGTACTTAGGAAGACACCCTACCCTATTTGTGTCCCCAAAATAGGATATTTTTGCCGACTGTTGTTCCCAAAAACAATTTTCTTCAATATCAATACTTACTAAATTATATTTTGTTGTGCTGAAACCTGCTTTAGAGAAAGTCGATGATTAAGCAGAACTCGCTTAGTCATTTGCAGATGACCACCCACTAACAATTTGTTGCACTAAAGACTGTCTGTATCTGTGCTTTCTTCGTGAAGGTAAATAATTTGTTTGTTTCCAAAGCGGTTCTATATATGCAAAGAAGAAAGCAAAGACGCAAAGACATAACATCGTCCCTCTAAACTTATCGGCTTTTGATTTGCCAAGACAAGTCGTCACTAGACATTCGCTACCAACCTCGTTCCCATGACCCAAAAGGAGGCTGCTGAATCCAGCATGGCAGCCTTTTTGGGCTATGGTACCGGGTGCCGAGATCGTGGTATATTTGACGCCATTTTGGGCCCTCGGAACCAGGTTGATTCGCTACAGCAGCCACAACAACTTTTCGAATGAAAGTTCGCTTAATATATATTATGTAATCATGGGTAGTTAGACACCGCAGGGGTGCTTCTATGGAGGAGCGCCGCAGCTTGTATGCTTCTGCGGAGGAACAGTTTTTGTACTTGTGTGGAGGAGGTAACGAAAGAAAGATAGGAAAGTTTCGCTACCTCCTCTGCAGAACTACATATATTGTTCCTCCGCAGAAGAAGAAAAAGGGTTGAATTGTGAAGGAAAGGAAAGAGCTCAACATCGACGCCTGGGAAAAACGCTGCACATGAATGGTTTCCCTGGTCTTAATGCATAACAACAGGAGGCTTGATTGCCAGTATGCCTCCCAAAGCCTCATTTGAGACCTCTTCCCTGGAGTCCAGTCCCCTTAGTCGAAAATGACATCATGGAACCAGACTGTGAGGTGTCTAACTACTCATGGTGTAATGAGGAACCACAGATGAGACAACAATTATGTATGTGAAATAGTTTAGAACCTGTAATGGTTGAAGGATGGTAAGGCAGGCATTCTCCATGCATTCAGTTCAAGAATAGGAGTTTCTTAAATTTATCAACAGTAAATAAATTTCATATTTTTAATTGCTAAACTAGTTGATGGGAAATTACTATTGGATGCGCCAAGAAAAATCGACCAATTTCAAAAGGTATTATCTAAAATGCAAGATGAACTTGGGTAAATTTAACTGTGGCTGCTAGCATAAAGATAAAATTACAATTATGCACAACAAAGTTTACAAGACCTTTCCAACGCGATTTCAGCGTGCCTTGTACTAGTTCAAGACACACAGACGACAAGATGGAGTCACTAGACTTGTGACACTGGCCCTTGGCTATTTATTGAACGACCGTTCTTATAGCACTTCCGAGATCAGAGACTTGCTTAGCAGGGATTCTCACCCAAGGGCCATCTGTAATAAGATAAGGCCTCAGGATTCTATCTGGGTTTTTCTCTCTCTTATTGGTTTAGATTGAAATCATGATAACTACACTGAAAACAACTTTGAAAGAACCTGGCTGATTTGAGACCTCTTCCCTGAATCCCAGTCCCCTATAGTCTAGTCGAAAATGACGTCAGGAAACCAGACGTGAGAACAATCGCTGCGTAGGAGCTGACCGTTGACAAAGGTGCGAAAGGCACTTTGAATTTGATGTGGCAATGGCGGCGTGTAGGCCAAGTCGAGAGCAGGCAATAACGAACGAGAAAATACATTGTCATGGTTGTTTAACAATGTTATAAATAAGCATAACACAATGGGTAAGAATATACTCATAAGGTCATAATTTAGTACATTTCAGGTAGCTAAATATAGGGTGCATCTCCAGAAATCGTGAAAAATATTTCGACTAAGCGATGGTGCAAAATGTTTCCAATGTTGCACGACTAGGAGGTTAGTCACGATTTAGAGGCAATATCGTGACGTCAGGACGCACTCCAAACAATAGATTAGCTTCATTTGGGTTGAGTACGACGTCACAGCCTACCGACTTTTGAGCAAATTTTTCAGAGAAAAGACGAAAAATGCTGAATAAAAGTGCGACACACTATTCATAACTGTATATTCTTTCATCTTATCATTAATCATGCCAACCCCGGATTTTTCCTTTAAACATACAATTTTTTACTCATGGTTCCTTTACTTCATGGAGCTTGAAGTCTTATTTGCTGAAGCGTCTTCCTACTTATCTTTTTATTCGTGAAAAAAATGCTGCTGCTGTCTGGTAGGAACTAAGAAATGTCCAGGGTTTACTGCAGTTCTGTGTATCATTTTAATTGATACCTCAAAATTGTCTATCGCAAAATTTTCGGTAATCCTGCTTGTCACTTCCTAACTGTACCATGTTTGCTTAGCGAATAAGATATTTCTGTTTATCAAATATATATACTTAAGAAGCAATCTCGAATGAATTCTCTCTGTGTCAAATGTTTTGATAGCAATTAAGAGGAATTGTTATGTAAATGGGTTCGTTTGCTTCCTTGCAAATATGTATCTTTTTATAGTTACACCTTACACAGTTGCTGCAAATTTATATTGAGGGTCCATTACCGCAGGCAGATTCATAGAGGAAGTTTTTTTCACCAAAGAGGTTCTACCATGAATTTGAATGATATGCGCTAGACAGGTGCAAATGTAGGTTAGGGAATAGAAGGATGCTTTTTTCTACAGTTCTCGAATAGCATTTTTGTACAGGGTGACCAAAGATGATGTATCGGCGTTTGTCAAACCGTACCATCATGAATTATAAAGCGATTTGAATGAAATACCTATCATTTCAAAACAAAAAGGCTGACTTAGATGTAGGAATTTATTTTATTGAAATCGGTCATATCGTTCTAGAGTTCTGGACAATTTTACTTGGGGCTATTTTTTATAAGTAAGTACTTTTTCGCAAACGCCGATACATCTTNAGCGATGGTGCAAAATGTTTCCAATGTTGCACGACTAGGAGGTTAGTCACGATTTAGAGGCAATATCGTGACGTCAGGACGCACTCCAAACAATAGATTAGCTTCATTTGGGTTGAGTACGACGTCACAGCCTACCGACTTTTGAGCAAATTTTTCAGAGAAAAGACGAAAAATGCTGAATAAAAGTGCGACACACTATTCATAACTGTATATTCTTTCATCTTATCATTAATCATGCCAACCCCGGATTTTTCCTTTAAACATACAATTTTTTACTCATGGTTCCTTTACTTCATGGAGCTTGAAGTCTTATTTGCTGAAGCGTCTTCCTACTTATCTTTTTATTCGTGAAAAAAATGCTGCTGCTGTCTGGTAGGAACTAAGAAATGTCCAGGGTTTACTGCAGTTCTGTGTATCATTTTAATTGATACCTCAAAATTGTCTATCGCAAAATTTTCGGTAATCCTGCTTGTCACTTCCTAACTGTACCATGTTTGCTTAGCGAATAAGATATTTCTGTTTATCAAATATATATACTTAAGAAGCAATCTCGAATGAATTCTCTCTGTGTCAAATGTTTTGATAGCAATTAAGAGGAATTGTTATGTAAATGGGTTCGTTTGCTTCCTTGCAAATATGTATCTTTTTATAGTTACACCTTACACAGTTGCTGCAAATTTATATTGAGGGTCCATTACCGCAGGCAGATTCATAGAGGAAGTTTTTTTCACCAAAGAGGTTCTACCATGAATTTGAATGATATGCGCTAGACCGGTGCAAATGTAGGTTAGGGAATAGAAGGATGCTTTTTTCTACAGTTCTCGAATAGCATTTTTGTACAGGGTGACCAAATGATGTATCGGCGTTTGTCAAACCGTACCATCATGAATTATAAAGCGATTTGAATGAATTACCTATCATTTCAAAACAAAAAGGCTGACTTAGATGTAGAAATTTATTTTATTGAAATCGGTCATATCGTTCTAGAGTTCTGGACAATTTTACTTGGGGCTATTTTTTATAAGTAAGATAGTATTTTTTCGTCGTGAGATTTTGTTTCCTAAATCTTTCAGTATTTTTTCGCAAACACCGATACATCTTTTTGGGACAACCAATATGTAATTTTGTTTGTCTGGAACTTTCCGAATTTTCTCTGCAGTGAATTTCATATTTTCAAAGTCGTTTTCCTTTTGTATTAAACGCCCTAGAAGTCTTAGATCCCTGCACGCTGAACACGAGTTTCGAGCGTTGCCACGGTTGGGCTTTCCAAGAGAAATTTTTCTGGAACATGGTACAGTTGTGGTAGAATTTCATTGAATATGGGTGTAAAATAGGACACTAGAAATTATGTTGCTTAATCAAAAGGTATGACATGAGGGCTGATTGGCTGTTTGAAAAGCCGGAGTACACCCAAAGATCAGAATGAATCGAATGGGCCCCTTTCACTGACTGGAGGTTCCTCTTGAAAGACAATGCTGACTTTTCTTGCAGAAATTGTTGAATTTTATTGAAAGGAGGTTCAACTTTGAGTTTGATACTACATGACCTCAGTAGGAATAGATGCTTGAGACCAAGATCGGTATTTTATTAATAAACAGTGAGTCATTTTTATAGAAGAATCAATTTAGATTATTATCCATGCATAGTCTTAGTTTTTAATTAATTGTACGATGAAGCTATATTTGATCATGTTTATTGCCACATAGAATCACCTTTTTTTATCCAGCCAACCAAAGTTTAATACTAAGAAAAGCTTTCACGTTGACATTAATACTAAAATGGAATTAGGAAGAATCTTTATGCAAAGAGAGACCGATTGCGCCCCTTTTGGGGATAAGGGTATCTATTTCGTGTCTTTTTGGAAATTCGAGATTTTAGGAAGAGGATTCGAAAGCTCGTGAATATGGGTGGCCAATCCTTGGAAACTGGGTCACCTTGTGGTTTGCATGTTACGCGTATTTATCCAGTCAGAAAGTTAAAGTTGGAGAGAATCTCTCGATTGAAATTGCTAATGAAGTACTGGACATCCCAGAAAAGTGCATATGTTTACAGAACTGCTGTTGCTGGGCTTTATTTGAGATTTGTCTGATTTTACTTAATTTGACAAAGGAAGCTTCAACTTACAGTTTGGTACCATGTTTGCCCATTTTTACTTGAAATAACGGGCAAAACTTGTATCAAACTATACGTCAAAGCCTAATAATTTAGAAGGAAATCAGAAATATCAAAGCTAAGAATCCTTCACAATAGCTTTGGGGACGTCGGAACATTTTTTGGGACAACTGTTGGTAATGTTAGAAAGTTTGAAAATGTTAGAGACATATTGTGGCCCATTTTTAGCTCAGTGTTTGATTTTCATATGGTCGTTTGCCAGGTCTCCTACCAATGTTTTGTTGGTGGCGATATGAGAGCCTCATTTGCATCATTTTAGAATTGATGATATGTTGATAAACCAGAAACTTTAACTTGAACCTTGATACCTGATTCTGTACAACTTGTTAGATATTAGCGGAGATAAAGACGAATATATACGTCACCCTGTCAAAAAGGATCATTCGTTCTGAAAATTTGAGAGATTTCTGTTAAAAAAGAAGCTTGTAAAAACTTGCAAAAGTACCTGAAAACTTTGACAAAACTTCTGCAAACTGTTTGCCTCACAGCAATGGCAAGAGAATGCATGTTTATAGCATCAAGACGTTCAAATCACCTTATTCATAGAATACAACTATTTTTACAGTTCTGCAATAAAAAATAATGTATTCTAAATATGTTCTGCTGATGGTGATGACATATACATATTCGGGAAACGTGAATATCAAAACTAAATACATACGTTCCATGCGCCCCAGAAAATGCAAGGTTATCTCGCCTGGGGCGCTTACAACTGAAAAAAAAACTGACAGCGGAATGAATGAAAGTGACAAAATTGTTGCCAAAGTGAAATAGTAGCCTGTCTGAATTGGCCAAAATGTTGTGCCAGCTTTTAACTGAGAATTACGCAATTGCGCAGTTCTTGCTGATTCACAGAACTAGATTTGCACAAATTCCTTCGTATATCTGCAAGGACACAACCTTTCTCAAGTAGCTCATATAGCGGAGCAATAATTTACTTGGCAATGAATGAATTAGTCTATTTTTGCTTTAAAAAGCAGCACGATACTGCCAACTTTAGCAAGGAAGCTTCAACGCATGAGCACTCTTGATTTTGATTTTTGATTTTATCTTTTTTTTTTTTTTTTACCCATGGTAGCCCCTCAATAAGAATAATTGATTTACAGGGGGCCATGCTAAAAACTTACAATAACTACTAATTTATGATAAATACGAAATTCGCTATAAAACTTGAACTAATTACAATTTGTTATAAATAAACGAAAGAAAAACGAAAAGAATTGTGGAATGATTCATATTTGCACCTTCTTTTTAAAAGATCTTATGGTTGAAGAATTTCTGACTTCAGTGCCAAGATTGTTCCAAAGTTTGGCGCCTCGGTATGCGAAGCATTTCTGCCCCCCTGCCGATTTTAATAATGGCAACCTGAGATCTTCAGCGTTTCTGAGAGAACGAAGGGTAGAGTTGTTGACTCTCGTGAACATGTCTTTCATATAAGAAGGTACGTCCCCATTAAGGGATTTGAAGACCATTTTCTGAGCTTCAAAATCAATAAGCTCCCTGACAGTGGGCCATTTAAGAGCTCGAATAACTGGTAAAGCAGTCGCATCAAATGGACTATTGGTGACGAGTTTTGCGGCCCGATTTTGAAGTTTCTGCAATTTTTCAATGGCAGTCACCCCAGCATTTCCCCAGACAGGACAGCAATATCTAAAGTAAGGCTCCACTAAACTCTTATACATTGTTTTGACAGTTCTTGACCCTGTGAGAACGAATTGTACATTTATGATGTCAGCATAGATTTTTGGTGTCAGCAAACACTTGGACTTGCCCAAGTCAAGTCCAGCAAACACTGGACTCTCTCTCTCTCCTCTATGTAAGCCTAATTTCGGGCATGCTCACTTTGTAGTCAATCTAATCCTGCTTTCGTCATAGATTTATGGCGTCAGCAAACACTGGACTCGCTTTCCTATGGAGGCCTAATTTCGGGTTTATTCACTTCCTCGTCAATCGAATCCGAGTTTATGCTTTCTTTGAATAGAAACTTGACAAACAGCGAACGTCACCAAGCGAGTTTTGCTGTGGAAAGCAGTCTCAGAATAGACGATTCCGGAAAAGATGGCGTCGGGGGGCATTTGACCAAGATGCATTGCGTTCTAATTAATGGAATCAACAGTAATTTTATAGAAATTCGATCATCAAACGCAATGCATCTTGGTCAAATGCCCCTCGACGCCATCTTTTCCGGAATCGTCTATTGTGACAGCCTCCTTTTACATCTACATACTTAGACAACTGTACTCGTCTTTCTATTGTAAAAGTGGGTCTAAATGTTGCTTTGTAGTCTGCTTTAAAAATGTCTTTCTCGTTTTTGCTTTCTTTAAATAAAAACATTGATAAAAGCGATCGTCAGCAAGCCATTTCAGACGTCAACAAAAAGTAAATGCCCCTTTAGCTCTGCGTTATAATTTCCGTTGTATTGGATGAAATCCTCACTTATTCTTGCTTTAAATAGAAACATAGCTAGAGCTAACGTCAGCGAGCAAATTTGTGCATGCAGAAAGCACTCTCAGAGCCGTGACAACTTTCTCCTAGATTAATGGCGTCAGCAAAAGCTGCACGCGCCTTCCTAAGTAGAACTAACTGCTGGAAGGAAAGATATATTGATGGAAATTTCGAGATTTGACTTATTGCCTGCTCAATCTCAGATAATCTGTTTAAAATTTTGTAAATCTTAACTGTAAGCGCCGACGTTGAATATTGTAGCACATTGATAAGCAGCCATTCAATATGTAAAAAGGCCTCTAGTAATTAGTAATTGGTACAGTTATGCTTTTTGTATCCGTTCTGACTCAGTGGTAAGGAAACCATGTACATTTCGAATAGAAATCTGGTATAAATCATAGTAGTGTATTGGTGACTTTCGACAAATATCTGACAACTCACTGATTATTCAGCATAGGAATCAAATCTTTAAAAAACGTTGCACGATTGGTTAATGCATCTTTCGTTTGATTTAATGACTTGAAAGGAACTTGAGGTACTTCAATATAAGTGTTCATTGGCAATATTTGATATCTTGATTATTTTCGGAATTATTGCGTTTTTCTTTTATTGAAAGAATTCACGAAAAACTTTGAAAAATGATTTAAATCGTTATAAATCCTAAATCAATTGAGGAGAAACGGTACAATCTTTAAAAAAAACGTAGTTTATGAAGGTCTATAATATGGCTGTAAGCAGAAATCCGTAGCTTTTCTGGTTCATGATTTAGCAATTTGATGACGTCACAACCGGAAAGCCGTTTGAAACATAGAAGCTGTAATTCTGAAATTAATCAACATATCATTGATTACCAATTAACACTTATAGCAAAGTACCTGAAGTTCCTTTCAAGCCATTAAATCAAACGAAAAGATGCATTAACCAATCGTGCAATGTTTTTTTTTTATTTGATGCCTATGCTTGATTATCCAAAAGTTAGGACTTTTTTTAGCAGAACGTGACTGCATGACTAGTAAAGGCATACAGGCTACGTTCACACTGCTCCGTTTTCATTTCTATTCGTTTTTGTTGATGAAAACGCTGCCCGTTCATATTGCTCCGTTTTCAAATGAATACGCTATGAATACGATAGACGTTCACACTGCTCCAGCAAAACTTTGTTGTTAATCCCCTTTTAGAAACAAATCCTTTTGTTAGTAGCTGTCATAAAGGCACCAATCGCGAGTTTGTAGGCCATTGTAATCAACAGCCTATACAAAGGAATGCGACGCTTTTTTTAATGTCTCCGTTTTTTACGTCCACGCTGCAAACGGATCGTTTTGAAAACGCATCATTTTCAAATTTATCCGTTTTCATTAGCATTTTCGAACAGCTCCGTTTTCAGAGCGGAGCAGTGTGAACACAAGGCCAAAACGGATAAGTTTTGTTCCGTTTTCATATAAAAACGCGATAGTAGCGTGAGCGATAACCTTAAGAAATGTTTGTGACTAAATGACAATTGTCTCTGAAGGGGACTATCAAATTTAAAGGCTCTCATTCAACCAGCAGCCTTTGCGCGTACATTTCTATTGAGGCAGTCATCTTCGTAGACCACACAAATCTTCATTTTGATAAACCAGGGCACGCAAAGGACCATGGTTGGATAAGAGCCTTTAAGTGGAATATTTCCTTAATGTAACATGAAAAGGCACTAACAATAATTGAATTGTGTTGGGGACAATACAAATACACAGCTAGAGTAAAAATTTATGAAGGGAGTCAACATTTTCCTGCAGCTTTAAAAAATAAAAAGGTGGACCAGTGCAGGCGTCACATCGAGAGTCTGGTTCGAAGTAGTTTATATCGTTATGTTACATGTCGAATCCAAAAGAATTTGCGCATTTCTCTGTTCGACGTTCATGGATCACATACCGATTTCCATGAATCATTTGGCGGGGATGGCTCAACGGTAGCGCGCTTGACTACCAACCTGAGGGTTGGTTGTTCGAGTCCCCGCCCTGTCGAACCTGTTACGCAGAGTGAGGAGAGTCGCCAACTCTCTGTAATTCCAGGCTAAAGGAATCGCGAGGTGTGGTCACATCGAGAGGAAGGACCAGGACATTGCTCGATAAGTTTAGCTTCTCAGTGTCCTAAAAACTACCTTCGGAGGTAGCAATATAGAAAAAAAATGAATCATTTTAAAGTGGAAAAGTTGAATTAGATAGACGTGCACAATTATTTTCATGGGATTTGGCTAATCCGTTCGAAAATTATGGATGAATTTTCTTGAGAGTTGCTTCAGTACTTCGTAATAATCTCTAAAATACATCGTAGAGGACCAGAAATTGAACAATTGAGATTTAGAGGTTTCCAAATGTCGCAGTAGTTTACCGAACATGCCGTTTTTAACTGTTTTAAAACAGTGTTAAAGCTCTGAACCTCATAAATTTTCGGCTGTCTTCCAAAATCCTCTATCAAAACGAAACTTCTAGCTCTCATATATCACTATAAATTTTATTTTTGGTAATTCAAAATTGGCTGATTAAGATCGATATTCTACCTCTTTCAAACTGCTGTCTTGACTGTCAAAGCTCATTGGCCTGTGATTTAGTAGTAAGATATGTCCACAAATGTTTACTTGTGGTAAGGGGTGCGGCGAAACGATTAATTTTTGTTCAGTTCATGTATTCGCCAAACAGAGACTTATAATATTACTCTGAAACGCCTATTTAGGCCCTCGCCACAAGAACTTGCGATGGCAATCAGCTCGCAAGATTCAACGAATTTCATTGTTATTCAATCTTCACTCGACAATGTGATCTTTACATTCCTTATGCATGCTAATCTTTCGTCATTAACCATGTACCAAATGGGATTTTTGCTCCATTTCATTTTTGCGAGGTGATAGCTGAGAATGGGCCTAAGCAGGGTCATCTTTTGCTCTGTTTTATTTTTTTGAGTCCCTGTTGAGCAAGGTTTACAGCAGGGATGCAAGGGACTTAGGTGATCAATCTAAGGACCCCTCAGCGCTTGCACCACCAGTTCGATCAATCTCAATCATCTTGAAGCTGTTTCCTCGTAGCTGTAGATGAATAGGCCCTCGCTCCTAAGTGCGAATTAGTCTCCGTTAGTATTGTCCGATAAGACAGTCCAGCTGAGGTCAAAAGCTTAGTCTCAGACGAAAATTCATGCAAAGGCGATCATGTTTATAATATTCTGCTGAATAGAGTAATAAGTCAGAATAAACGTCTCACCAGGGCTCCATAAATTGTCCTAGCTTCTTACTGGGTTTCTTTTTAAGTGTAATCTGTTAAATTCGAGCGTTAGGAAAATTAATTCCCTAGTGCTTAAGTTCTTCCGATTTAGGCAACATGTATGAATTCGTGATCAGGCGCTCCCTGGTCGTGATAAACTACTGATTGTCTGAGATTCTCCAAGTAATCTTTTAACTTGATTTAAGAGATGATTGGTCGTTTTAGATCAGGCTACTGAGGCGAGTAGCTGTTTTTACTTCATATTTTTCTTCAGAAAATGATATAATAATTTCGTGTGAAATTAGGGTTAAAGTTAAAGATGTTGTTTGCTAATTTATCTTGTCGAAGAGTGCAATTTGAAATTAGCCAATGAGAATGCTTAATAGTGTGGACCTCTTTTGCTTGTAGAAAGAGCAGCTATTTTACAGGTTGATTGAATATTTTACATGTAACTGATTGAACTATAGTCAGTTTTTGTCCTTATAGTTTCTTAGCAAAAAGTCTTAAAAGAGCAACGTAAAACATGGTTTTTGTCCGAGTTCCAAATGACAGAAGGAATATTAGTTGTTTTTCTGCTTCCAGATGCGAAGCAGAATTTCATAAAATACGAAATTTATTCTGCAAAGTCTGGTTGGAAAAACAACACGGAAAATTTCTTAACTCTTGCCAAAATAAGTCCCACTTACTGAGAACTTTTGAGCGNAGAAAGAGCAGCTATTTTACAGGTTGATTGAATATTTTACATGTAACTGATTGAACTATAGTCAGTTTTTGTCCTTATAGTTTCTTAGCAAAAAGTCTTAAAAGAGCAACGTAAAACATGGTTTTTGTCCGAGTTCCAAATGACAGAAGGAATATTAGTTGTTTTTCTGCTTCCAGATGCGAAGCAGAATTTCATAAAATACGAAATTTATTCTGCAAAGTCTGGTTGGAAAAACAACACGGAAAATTTCTTAACTCTTGCCAAAATAAGTCCCACTTACTGAGAACTTTTGAGCGACTCAAAGTTTGCAATGTTTTGCAATAAAAATGGCAATTTTATGACCAAAAGAAGGTTTATTTTCTATAATTTTAATTTGTTGTTGTGCTGCAAAGTGCTTACCAAAGGCTCTAGTAACCAACAGAATGCGTAGTAGACATATGATATATTCTCCCCACTTTCTTTGGTTCCTCGCAGTTTCCAGCACCTACACACCCGGGTACACACCACTACGAATTACTCCTACGAGTACTGTCTAGAAATGTATTGGATGTGAAAAACCACTGGTAGTCGTTGCTTACACATCATGAGGTAGCTGTCTCGCATACAGATATTTAGGAAGGTATCACATAGGCTCTCGCCGAGGCGCTTGACAAAAAGATGTAAAGTATCTATGCTTGAGGAAAATTTGAGATTCTATAGAGAGAAATTATAGCAAGAATTTAGCGAAACATACCAACTGACTGAGATCACAGCTTGGAGCACTAGATTTACTTTCCATAATCTCCTGAGAACTTTCAAAGAATTTACAGAGAATATTTAAAAGAGAATTTGTAGAGAAATTTATAGAGAGTCATAGAGGAAATTTACAGTGACAATCTACGAGTGACTATTCTGTTTTGAGCTTTATATTGATCTAATTCAACAGCCAGGCGTTAAGTGTTTGAAGTACACAAAACAGATATACGAAATTGTATCGCCCATTGTTCAGCTTTTGGTTTAGATAAATGAATTTCAGGCAGCACATGTTTAGATCTATCCTCCTTCTTTCGATAAATAATCATGTCTCTCGTTTCCTCATGCACAATGATAGAGTTAGCCATCCATGTTCAGAGTAAGCTAAATGTATTTACATTTGTGGCTGAATTAATCCGTCGTAGAAATCCCTTTGTTTGCAATCAACGAGTCTAGGTTCATCAATTGATTAAAGCAAGAATATTTGAAAGTGCTTAACTAGTTTAGTTTCTACAATCTTCGAAAAGGTTCACTGTTTATGCTCATCCTTGGGATTGATTTCGATATTTATTATCAAGAAAGGCTCTCTACATTATCCTAACCAAGCTGTTATTCCCGTGTTTTGTAAATCGNGGTTGTACATTATTTGACGCTCAGGGGGAATTTCAGAAAAAAGATATTCGGGTGATTGAGACCTTATCAATTTAAAGAAATGACACAAACGTCTATACCATCGCCTATGGTAAAGGGTTTCCCAGCCTAGTTCATCGTAGAGCCTTTTCCTACTTGTACCTCTCCATGCTCCAGTTACAGCTAATGCAGCCGAATACTGAGTCTGTTCAAGTCTTTGGGTAAAAGACCTTCAGAGTTCAAGTCTGAGTCGGTTCAAGTCTCTCTACATTATCCTAACCAAGCTGTTATTCCCGTGTTTTGTAAATGGCAGCGCTTTAAATTCGTATCAGTTAGGTTTCCTGCGAAGGACATTGACTTGGGTTAAATTAATCGTAAGAACAAGTTACAACATCAAATTTGAGTGATTTTCAAAACTTGGACAAACTTTTTAGAGACACCGGCAGACAAGCTCTGGTTTCGTTGGGTTTGTACAAGGCAACTTTTTGAATTCTCCATGCTGTATTAGATTGGTTTCCTGCGAAGGAAATTGAATTGGGTTAGATTAATCATAGTAACAAGTTACAGCATCAAATTTGGGTGACTTTTCAAACTTGGACAAACTTTTTAGAGACATTAGAAAAGTTCTCGTTTCGCTGCGTTTTATATTTTGAATTCTCCCTGCTGTATTAGATAGGTTTCCTGCGGAGGAAATTGAATTGGGTTAAATTGATCATAATAACATGTTTTCCCGCCCAACCATCACAATAGGCCCAACTCAGTCATGTAACTTTGCGTAGGCATATTATAAGCATAATGAGTTACCAACTGCTACAACAATCTATGTCCACCAACGCACTGTATTGATTTTCAAAATGATTTCAATTGGTAGGAATTTTACGTAATTTATTATGCATGGGTCATCAAGATTCCTGTCTCGTTTTATTTTCATTAATACTTTCAGTTTCCAGTTTACATGTAATGAAATTTTGTAATTTGAATACGATGCACCAGTGGCAACAAAATTTGCTACGTTTTGCAAATTCACCTAAATTTCATTTGCTCCGACCGAAAAAATTTGTTTTTGCAGTTTTTTTTAATGAATAACCTGAGTTAAAAGATGAGATCTCATAGGTCTATAAATAGCCTATTGCATTTGATAATCTCGGTGCGTGACGTTACACATCATAACCAAAGAAACGATGGCGTGTGTAGATTTTTCTTTGTCCTGTTTATAGACCATGCATTTAGTTTAGGTCGTTTACATTAAGGACAGTCCTAGAGGTATGCAATTAGTATTCAATATGAGTGATTTTCTAAAATCCAAACTTTCTTGGGTCACAATAAACAGAGACTTCTTAAGTTTAGAAATTTGTTATTGCTTGTCAGAGACCCATTTGACAAGACGTATGTGGGGAGTGTGTTATGAGTGTTTGAAACACTATCGTCCCTCATCTCCTGTTCTTTGCTTCCTTTATTGAAATGGCTAAAATCACAGCTCTTTGACCCTTTAGAATTCAGAATCTAGTTGTTCAGGTGGGTCGACCCTTTTTAGATGAATTTAAAGACCAAAATGCCCAGAAAAGTGCGATCTAAACAACGAAAATACAAATCATAGACTCAAAAACGGTCCAATATGTTATTTTGACTCACCGAATAGTGAAGTGAGCAAATTTAGAGAAACGAGCATTGTGACCCTTTGCTAATCGGTCACAGGGGTCACAGGGAGCTACATATCGATATCTTTCAATAAAGTTTTAGGTCTATGCGACCGAGAATGAGAGTGTATCAGAATGACCTTTCGTTGGTGGCCGTATCTTTGGTGGCCGTAACAAAAACAGATGTGTCATGAATTCTGCAATTGAAATCCTTTAACCTGGATTGGAGGGTGAATTCCCATACCCTGGTCACAGGGACCTGAATATTTGTTCTCTGCATACGGTTTCAGGTCTCATTGACCGGGGATAGGTTAACCTTTGAATGGATGGCCTTGACAAAATATTTTTGTTATAAATGAAGCTCTGCAGTTGAAGTAGCTACTTTGACCTCGAAAGATCATTCAAACAAAGCTAATGGGAGGGTGAATCGCCATTCCCTGGTCACAGGGACCAGAATATCTATATCTCTAACTAAGGTTCCAGGTCTCCGTGACCGGGAATAAAGTATAAGGAAGGATGGCCTTACAAAAATAGAGTTAGCCTTTGGATGGGTGGCCCTACAAAAACATGTATGTCACAAACGAGCTCTTCAGTTGAAATACTTTAACCTGGAAAGATCACGCAAACAAAGATAGTGGGCAGGGACCGCGGGGCCGGGGGGCTGGGGGGCTGAAGCCCCCCAATAATTTTCAAGTCGTACATTATAGATTTTAAGAAAATATGTTTATATCAGCAAATATCACATACGGTTCATAACATGAGCACTATCGAAGCTGCAACTATTATTATCAATAGAAATGAGAACAAGATACGAAATTTTGGAAAATTTGATTAAAAGTTGGATCTATTGCCGATATAAACTTATTCTTAAGAAACTATGTTCGCATTATTAGGCTCTGTTGTGTTGAAAATCTTTATTTCTGAAAGTAGAGTGGCTTTATGTTTCCATACAGTCAAACTCGCATAAGTCGGATCGCTTCGGACCAAGGAAAACAATCCGACTTACGCGAACTCCTATGCGAATTAATTTGAAAAGGAAAATGCGGATGGGACTTCAAGTGTCTTCATTTTTTTCCGACTTATGCGAATACCAAATTTCCATATTTTTAACATTACAACATACAAGATTAAAGCGGGGCATTCCTTTCAGGCCCTTGCCCGTAATCCAAAAGATGCTCCGTGGTACATGAACCTTTCGCCATCAACTGAAAAATTGCAATACTGTACATTTTATTTATCCATGGTTTTATGGTGATTTATTGGTTGAATATGCTACTAATGAAGATTTTTCCTTAAGCTTTTCTAGCTATGAAAAGGGTGTTGGTCGCATTTATAGCCAAAGTAGAGGGCGTGGTCGAGAAAAGCCCCAGACCCCCTCAGAGTTTTCTACTGTTTTCTAGCCCCCTCAATCCAAAATATGCTCCGCGGTCCCTGATAGTGGGAGGGTGAATCTCTATGCCCTGGTCACAGCGATCAGAATATCTGTATCTTTAGATACTGTTTTGGGTCGTTGTGACCAGGAATAGGCTAACCTTTGGATGGGTGGCCTTGACAAATATTTCTGTTACAAGCGAGCTCTGCAGCTGAAATACTTTAACCTCGAAAGGTCGTCGAAACAAAGTTAGTGGGAGGGTGAATTTCCATGCCGTTGTTTTCGTGACTGCGTCTTTTAATAAATATGATGGCTGTGGGCAAGGAGAGATAAATAGAAACCATAGAAGAAGCCAAAAGGAAAGAAAAAGCAGGACATGAACTCAGTTTCTTTGATCGATAATTGTCGCAGTAAACGGATAATAATTGTAAAGAAATGTTATTAACGTACGTTATGTTATTTTTCTTTATATGTTGCAGTCTCCACACAATTAGCGTGATAATGTAAATTCTAATCTTTTTATACAAAAATTTAATCACTTTATTTCCCATTGATTCTTGACGCTGCTCAAAGGATCGTTCGCAAGAATTTCCCCATCAAACTTTCTGCGATGTTGTTTAACAAAGTTACAAGGAGCAGGGGGCGATGCAGAACTCTTGCCAATTCTTTGGCTTGTTGAATGCATTGCAGGACGCCAGCTGACGCCATATTTTCAGGCATTGATTCTTAAATTAACTTTTTGGCCTAAATTTAGATTCCAAGCAAAATTGTCCAGAAATTTATAATGGCATGACAGACTTTAAAGACAGCATGCATTGCGATCGTTTTCATGCAGCATGAAATTAGGCCACATTTACAGATAGAGCTGAAATGCATGCCAGTTTCCCAAAAACCNAGACTCTTCCGCAACCACGTGGCTTTGCACGCCGTTGCTGTCCCAGAATGCACTGCAAATGGACTTTCAGATTATCTGAAAGTCTCTGATGCTAGGCCGGTGTTGTGCTGTTTTCGCATGCGCAGCACGCAAAGCCTCATGGTTAGCAGAGGGTCTTTAAAGACTCTTCCGCAACAGCATGCATTGCGATCGTTTTCATGCAGCGATCGATCATTTTCATGCAGCATGAAATTAGGCCACCTTTACAGATAGAGCTGAAATGCATGCCAGTTTCCCAAAAACCTTTAATCGCATCTATTGCACATCTAAAGGCCGGCCTCTTGATTCTGATTGGACGAATTTTCAGCTGTTTTCCAAAAGAAAATAAAAGAAACAGGGAGAAGAAATACTTTTTTGAGGATTTGTGGTACCCAGGGTATTGCATTGCATGAAAACCACAGCAATTGCAAGTTATGCGCATTTTGCGAGATTTTATCATCTTTTTGTTGTGGTATTTACGCAATGTGATTGGCTCATTCCACGGAGGTGTGTTTAACCAATTAAGATTTGGTACCTATGCTAGCTACAGTTTTATCCTCAAAGTGGAACATGAGTGGAATAAGACGTCAAACTTTTGTGATTACTTAAGATGTCATCTATTAGTTTGCTGTTAACAGTATCAGACACAAAGGGTTTGGAAAATTCTTTCTGTCACTTGACGCTATTTTTAATGAAGTCAATCGCCAGATCTTAGCTTAGCAATGGTTCATAGGATATTAGAAGATTTGATAGCTGATCTCTGGCTCTTAATAAAAAGATTCTCGAAATGTTTATCGATCAAAATTTCCATGAAACTCTCAATGATGACAAGGGGCGGGGGGCAATTTCGAATCCTTGGTTTGAATACAGGTATAGAGAAAAACATATATTTTAAAAGATCATTTAATTAATAGGTCTAAATTAACTGTAAGATAGCTACAATGAAGTAATCATGATGATTATGTTGATGTTGATGATGTTGATGATGATGATGATGATGATGATGATAATGATGATGATGATCATGGTGATAATGATGATGGTGATGGTGATAATGATGATATGATGATGATGATGATGACGATGATGATGATGATGATGATGATGATGATGATGCAGTATTACATTAGAAAACACTGTTTCAATTAGAAACCATTGCAATTTGAAAGCCTGCGTTTTGCTTACGTACATTATTTAGGCCCATTGTTTTCTGTGATTTTATCATTTTTTGTTGATAATTCAGCCATTCTTCAACCTATTGCAAAGAGAATGATGTCAAAATTTAAGTTTAACTTTGAGAAATCCAAATATAGATCTTAGGCAGTTCCTTTTAGTTTCACTATTCGACAAGACTTGATCAAACATTAGGAGGTTTTTTGGGACTCACTGTCATTTCTTACTTTTTAAGATTTCCTTGTTCTGTGTTAGCGCCAAACTGACAGCAGTTACTTTAATAGCTCCAAACCCCCGGCTCTATCGAATCAAGTTGTCCCTGTATTGAATTCCACAAACATTCATTTCCAAGGAAATGCCGGTCAGCTGCAACGAATGCAGACCTATCGAAAACTGCTAAAATTGCTCCAAGGCAGTCGGAGAAGCATAATTTTAATCACGTGATAAACTTACATGTCATATTTGATATTCCACTAAATGTCATCTAGATCTAGAGCATCATGACAAATATCTTGTTTTGAATAATTAAAAGTTATGGTTTGAACAAAATTACTCATTGCTCTTCTCTAATAAATTGTTTCTCTCAAAAGTTTATCTAGGCCCAAGGTTGATAGTTAAATTATTTTTAGCGCCACCCCCTGGTTTAGACGCTAAAACTTTCCAAAATCTTCACGCTATGTCTCTCTGAATTGTTTCCAATTAGGATTAACCGAGAGTTTTCGTGATAACGCCTCGTCTAATCGATCTATCGTTGCCTTAACTTTCAAAAAGTCAGGATTCTAATCTAGTGCGGTTTTGATTTAGGTTTTTGCTACTTCGCTCAGGTAATACAACGAATGTTTCCGGTGGTAAGATTCCGCAAGGTCAACTCGTACGCTTAGCAACACGAGATTCATTATAGCTATACAATATACACCTTTCCTGGACCCCACCCTACAGCGTAAAGTTTCGACGTAAAGTGATGACTCTCTCATTTACATTTTAGGTGAATATGTGCGAATCATCCTTTTGACTGGGGCCATAAAGCATGCCGCTTGTGATGAGAGGAATAAAAGCGCGAGTTGGCAGTTTCTCGACAGTTCATGCGTTGGTGTTATTCAGATAGGAGCTAAAGAATCAAGACAAGAACAAAGGCTAGCAACATGGCGTTAAGTACATTCATCATTGGCATGTTTATGCTTATGGTCTTAGTTATTATCGTGCAGGCATCAAACTCCTTAAAGCACAATCCATTTATTTTCAAATGTTACTCTGACTGTAGCAGATATGGATGTAGAAAAGCGAAAGATGTGCGTGATAATTGCCCTGGTGGAACCGTGTATGGAGTCTGTGGCTGTTGCCTACGTTGTGCGAAACTCGAAGGTGAAGAGTGTGGTGATTATAAGAACATGAAAGGCATATGTGATGTTGGTTTATATTGCCACGTGAAAAAACGAAGTTTGTACAAGTTTGCATCCGGAATTTGCAGAAGTAAGTTTGGTTATGTGTCTCCCTCGATTGCATCATCGTTCTATTATTTTTTGCTCAGTTCTACAGTCTCTAATTCTTGAGATTGTGAGACATGCAGGGATGGGGATATGTGTGATGTTATAGGCTTTACCCCAGCCGTACCCCACCGTCAAAAAGAAAGTTTTGTGCAAATTTGCGTCTAGAATATGCAGGGGTACGTTTCTTCATGTTTCTCACGTTTCCACCATTCTATCTTATTTTGCCGTAAAATTATGTGGCATTAAGGGGATGGGGGTATGTGTATGTTGTTTTGGGCTTTAGTTTACCCCAACAGTAAGAAGGGAAAGTTTTTGCAAAATTGCTTTGGGAATATGCACGAATCCGTTTGTTTACGTTTCCTCTCTTTTCCACCGTTCTAAAACATATTGCCTTGACATCATAAGACATCATATTCCCACAGCTCGATGACAGTCAAAGTATGATGGTTTTCAGTTGTAAACTGTCAGAGGCTCGGTTTTCGAACTTGTACCCATAACTTCCTCTGAGTTTCCTTTGAGGTCAACGAGAAGTAGTGTGACTACTTGTGTCTTTTTCAAATTGGAATGTAGCGGAATTTTTGGTCTCTAAAACAAAAACCACTGGAGAACTGTACAAGGAATTCCAGTGAACGCAAATTTGACCATATGAAAGCGATACTTACAAACATACGATTTTTTTAAATAATGAATGAAAGGGTCAAGAGGGAGAGCTAGAATTAGAGAAATGGGTGTTTTACACGAGCTTGTGAAATCTCAGGGAAGGATACAGATAGACGTAACATGAAGGTCCGCATAATTAAGAAACGGAATGCGCATTTCGAGCTGTAGTTATATTAACGGGCCCGCAAACGGGTCTTGAATTACAATTTTTACAGAAAATGTATTTTGAGTGTCTATTAATTCCTGTTCACCCTCGAGAAGTTTGCGGTGCAGGCTAGGCAAGAGAAACATAGTTCGTATCAACAACAGAACATAATTTCAAATCATAATTATTATCAGATTGTCATAAACTACTCATACAAAGTTTCTACTGCTACATTTACCGACGTAATTGGGGATGGAAGTGTATCAATGGCACCCAGTGACCAGGTTTTTATGTAAATGCGCATTATTCGCTGCTGGAAATCTGCCACTGCGGAGTAAAGGTCCCCACAGCCGTTCCTCTTACAGGATAAAGGTTCCTGGGAGGATATGCTCATTCCAACAATCCAGTTGAGTGGTTCATCGCAGTAAGGAGTAAAGGTCCCCAAAACCGCTTTGTTCCGTCTGGTGTGAGATATTTGAAATCGGAATGGGATGAGTGGCCACACGTGGACACTTGGTGCCAATACACTTCTTTTCTTACAAATACGAGAGCATGAATACGTCATAAACATGATAAAAAATTCAATCAGAATAAGTTTAAGTGTCAGTATTGTTTTGGACACTTGGCACTAAGTATCATTCCTTGCTTACACAGAAACGAAATAACCATGGTTAAATGGGAGGGATGGGTGGGTTATGTCGATTTTTCTTTTACGATGCTTTGTTGTGTGCGAGATCAGAATAAGGTGGGGATCTCACTTTTGACTTGCTTATAAAGGGAGACTCCTGTGATATTTTCTCACTGTTTCCTAAGACGATGACAAACCCTCACTATGCCTTTGCAATAAGCAGAGAATACGGTGTTCTTAATTATAGCGCTCTGGAAAGCATCAATCATGACCACTGATCATGACGCAGTTCAATGTCGACGTGCAATATCGATCGCAGCCTTTGACTCCCTACTTAGTTACGATGCGCAAAGCCCCTTCATGTTGGAGGTCTGTGCGCAGGCTAGACCACCAGGGCTGATGTAGACTTTGAGACATTTTCGGCTATGGAAGACAACTTTCGTTGGCCTCGGGAGAAGTTAATTAACCCCAGTTCACTCTTTGCCTGAACCGACAATTAAGCCTGGTTTACATCAGGTCGTTGCAGTCGCTGGGGTCGTTAGGGTCGTTGGAAACGAACGACTCAAAAGATTAAAAGACTAAAAGCCTGAATGTGAACGCCATCGACTCAGTCGTTGGGGATGGGGTCCCCAGGGTCATTGATGAGTTTATTTTTCGCCGTTCAAATTCAGTCTTTTGGGAATTTTGGGTCTTCCAGAGACGTAGGAAACAGGGGGCACTGCGGGCACGTGCCCCCCCAAGATTTTGCAATAAAGGAGAAAGTTCCCTTTTTGTTTGAGGAAATGCCCCTCTAACTTAATGAAAACAGTGCCCTTGACGTGTCGTGCCCTTCCAAGTTTAAGATGCTTCCTACACGGCCCTGGGGTCTTCTGGGTCGTTATGGCCGTTTGTTCCAGCGATTCCAGCGATTTCAACGACCTGATGAACCATAGCAAATATCAAGCGTAAAAAAACCAATTCCTCCGCCTCCTCTTCTTTACACTACAACCTTACGTATCTCTGCAAAACTACAGAGATGGTTCGATAAATAAGTCCTAATTTCAAATCTTTCAGTACACACGAAGAGGCCTGTAAAGTCTTCGCGAGGAGTAGACGTCGATTTCTTTATGTCAAAAATTATCGACAACTTCTGAACGAAAGACTTCTCAATCTTCAGTCCAAGAGGATTTCAGGTTAAATATAAATGTTAAGTTTTACACGGGAAGTATTAATTTACTTAAGTTTGTAGGTCTGTTTACAAGCAAAGCTTGGGTTACTACGAGTTGCAGTTTCTGTTACTTTGCGACAACTGATGATAAACAACAACAAAAATCGGCTTTTCATAGTATATTGTGTTGTCGAAAGTTCGAGACATTTTCCATGCGGAGAAGTTGAATCTTCATTTGTTTTTTGCCGGAATTTTGCGCTAAATCCGCCGTGCCTTGCAACGGTAAGTTTAGCACCAGCTCGCTAAAATTCGCAAGTTTGTACCACCCGTGGCGTAACTCGTAAACTCCCTTGAGATTTTGCAAAGTACAGTATTTCTATTGCGACTAAGCGATGTTGCTTTATGAGCAAAATAGTTCAAGAAATCTTGACTGTTTGCGGTTTAAGTGCCAGGCTGTCACGTTCCTGACAAGATTCCATCTGAACCGAAACACCACCAAGGGCGCATATTTACCACCAAGGGCGCATATTTCTGTAAAGTGGGGAATTTAGGTTATTCCACCGTTTGATAAGAGACCAAACTCGCCTTGCTGGAAGTTTCAAAAGCTTTACAAAATTTCAACCCATTCACCTCTGCAGCAAAACTGTTTGGATGCATTAATAGCGACCAACGGTGCTTGATATACGAATCTTGGCCCCTTTGACAGAAATCGCTCTTTATTTTTGCAGTGAGTAGAAAATTCTCGCTGGAGTAGGGCATGCATGGTTGGTTGAGCTATTTCTTTTGACTTCTGACAAATGTCAGCGATTTCGTATTCACATTGAATTGCAGAGGAATATTTATGGCACTTGCTGAAGTTACAAAAGCTTTACACAATTTTGACCTTTATACTTTTCGTCTCAACGGCAAAACTGTTGATGTAAATACATTGATAGTCCTAAAATGTGTTGAAAGAGGCTCACATCCATCGGTTTCGGAGCAAACTGAACATTTTCAGAAGGCCTCAGAAGTGATTAAGACTTGAACTACACACAGATTTACAGAATTGAACTGCAAACGCTGAAACCGCCAAGACACTTGAAAGGTCGGGAAAGCAGGGTTTAGCTTTAGTGCTATTTTATCTAAATTTTAAAATATCCCAGATGATCCCTATTTTTAAGAACATCTGAAATATTTCAACTTAATTTCGAAAGCTAAGCTACAAGCAATTAGTCATACTTAGGAGGATTATTGCCAAAGGCTAGGCTTTATCTTCTGTCATCGTTTTGAGATTTTTCTCTGGGGGATAGCCTGACTATGAAATGGAAAGCGGAGCCAGTGGCAAGATTCGCCTTGTCGTGATGAAAACTGTGGTTGGCAACCTTCTGAGTCAGTTGTACAAATGCTCTCATTGCCACACGAATTATCGTGTGTTTCAGAGAGCGTTAAAAATAGTTTTCAAAAAGTAAAATAATGGGATAAATATCAACGTATATTAATGAGTAAATCCCCCCTCCCCCGAGTATTTAAGCGACAGTGGCTTCAGGTAAATAATTTGGCTCCGGATAAGGCGATAGGGGAACAGACCTAAAAGTTGGCGGGGGACAAGTGAACCGCATGAATCGTTTTGAGAGACCAGGCAAAATAACGCGCCACTACTAGGGTGCATTTAAGTTTCCGTTAGAAAACATAGAAAAAAGACTCAGATTTTTGTAAAGAACAGGGAATGTGGAACTACAGTCTTTTAGCCCCCCCCCTGAAGTGAATATTAGGTCATAAAGGGGCAGTGTGATCATGTGTGATATCCGATGATCCGCCAAAGTTCTCAGGGGGTTCTCAGTAAACTTGCTCAAAAATTTATCAACGAAGAGGCTGCACGCAGGCTACGAAGTCCGAACTCCATTCCTCTTTTTCTATTCTTAAAAGTCCGCAATACACATGGAAGAGCTAGAGATAGATTGCTGTCAAATGAAAAAAGTTGCCACCAAGACAAGTCTCCGAATAAGGAAGTAAAGATATTCCTCTCTTTCAAATATCGCGAGACGAAGACCATTCCGATTTTAATGTATCGGAAATTTCTTCATATCAGAAAGTAACTAAGACTGTACAATATCATCTTTGTTACTTGTTACAAACACACATTAATATAAAAATGTGAAACCTGTTTTAATTGGATTTCCTGAATCCAAATTATTATTGAAAATTAACCAATTTTTAGGAAAACAATTAGAGAGGAAATAACCTAAATTGATTATAATCATGGTATTGATTAAGATGATAAGGCGCACCCTTCTCTCATCAATGAACAAGACTATCTCTACAGTTTCAACGAGAAACTGTTTCTGCCGTCCATGACTGTGTACAGCCTACAACACCCGAACGGCGTTACGAAGGAGCAATGCGCAGCATCTTGACTAGCATAGAAAGTGGCTTGAGCCACTGTCTTTTGATGCCTGTCAAATTTTAACCAATCAGATCATGCGAGGTCTCGAGAACAAAGAACCTTGCATTTCAGGCCTTTGTTAATTCTATTCTATTTTAAGATACCTAGCTGGTCGATTCCCTATAAAGACTCACACTGCCCTACAAATTTAGCTACTATTTCCTGTTTCTTACGCTAAATTTATTAAAGGTCTCTGTAGAAGTCTGTGTAGTTTCGGGATTACAACACATTCACCCAAACCCAGCTCACAATTTTAACATTTTTACGGTTTTGGAAAAATGAAGCAAATTTAATTTTGTCTAGTGACCATTTATTGATCAAAGAAGTCGAAACCTCAAATCAGTGTTTGCAAGGTGGTCCATTTTCTCACTTAGATAACATCGTCTAGTGTAAGTCCAAGACTTAATAAAATGGTCGTATTTATCGCTTTTTAATTGAATCAATGGGCATATTTGCAGGATTTTTAATTTGCTTTACAACAGTTTACCAGTTAACTGAATTTAGTGAAAATTTTAGCATTCCTGTATTAATTTATATGAACCTCATTCCCATGGAGAAGATGTAGAAGGCGACTGTTCCGTAGGTTGGCGATATCCTTCAACACCCCCACAAGGGATTGCTATTTCAAACCCAAACTAAGACTGCTTTGGATTGATAGTTTGGCTGTTCTAATAATTTGGGGACAGACAGAACTTCCTGAGGACCCAGAGTCCTCCTCCTGAAACAAGTAAGGCTCCAGATGCAAGACAGCGCCTTTCTTTGTGAGCATGCTGGAGCGTAGAGGACTGCAAATATTTCCCGCCAAAGATTGTATTTTTGTAATTCTGTGATCCCTGTGATCCCCGTTTATGAGCAAACTAGAAGATTAATATCCAAAAAAGAAAGAATCTGGTAATCATCGGTGTGTTTTGCAGTATGCCTCAAAACCAGGCAGCCCTAAAAAGAGCTAAATTTGCTCATTTTAAAACCAATCACAAGATCAGCTATACCTGGGAAAGTATATTTGGTCTTTGATCTACGTCCCAAAGAAAGAAAATTAAAGATCGGCCATGTAATCAAATTTTGGTGATTTTTCAAACAGGAGTACTTTTTTGGGACACCCGGTAGCAATCCAACTTGAAACAAATCTTTCCAAGGTTGCCCATCAACAAACAACAGTTTTCTCAATTCCTCGGTAGTCTAAACTTCTCATATTTGAGGCAACCACCTCTGTGGAATAATCGAAAGGTACTAATGACATAACGTAATTAATGTGCAGACATTCAAGACTTGTTTGGAGACTCAAAACCACATAACAGTGAGAAAATAACAGCAAAAGAAAGAATCAACTATTTTTGTCAAAACCAAAGCCAATAATGAAATTAAAGTGTTTAGATGTAGGATATACTACTGATTATGAAGTCGCCTTGTAAATACTTGAAATATTTGGGAATGTAAATATCTTTTTCAATCAGAAATTTCGCGTTAACCCTAGTCATTGAATTGAAGACCGTGGACTAAGGTTTCAAAAGCAATCGATAGTTTTCAAGAGATTATCAGTTTGTTAAGGTATCTCTTGTTCAGTTAGAAATAATGATTTAGAGACAGACTGTGATGTGGGTTTTTCCAGAAATGTTATAAAATCGTAGATATTCTTCACAGATGTGTTCTTACCCAGTTTCATTAACATCTTACCAGAGCTTTATCGACGAAGATCGACAATCCCAACATCTGACCAAGTTTACTATAGACAGGGTAAAAACTTCAAGGCACGTCATGGATACTATTGGGGGACAGGAGCTGTTGGGGGTTCGCCCATCCTGGAAGAAATACCTAGTTCGTCATATTTAGCTTATATACCAAACTTTATCGTGTCGATTTTCCTTCCTTTTGCATCTCAGATCAAGGGTGTGTCCACTTGTTATTCCATATCCAAGGCACGTAAGGAACATGGTTTTAACATTTTTGCTTCATGCAAACCGCACAAGTCAACGTGCATTTCATCGTGGATTAGTTTTATTCTCGGTTTTCACAACTCGGTGGGAGGGTAAGCTAAAGAGATTACCAAGAATAACATTCCTCGTAGGCCTACGACCACCTATTTCACAAAACAATGTGCTTCGCGTTGGTTTGGTTTTTACTTGTCAACTTCGTTGTCAAACTTCGTCACAAGACTCAACTTTGTATATACAGCAAGCATAGTACAGAAAACTAACATTGCTCGAAAAAGCGTGCGAGATTTTCAGGAGAACGAGATGATTTTTGCCTCATATAAAACTGAAGTGGCTTTCTTGACCTTTTTTTAGAATCATAAGGAGCAGGAACACATAGAAAGCCAGTGAACATGGCAGTATTATCAAAGAAGACATGACAAGTTATTACAGCTTACAAGTGTCACCAAATGTCTTGGATAGTGAATAAGGGGCTATTTCGAACAAATCATAACAATATGTTTGGGACAATGGAAGAAAGATCGCTCTAAATGGTCAAATTGAATGGTGCTACCAGAGTGCGGCTAAGATGCTTTCCCTGCAACTTCTGGGGACTGTAAGGAGCTACGATATCAGCGTGCTACAGTTTAAGTGAAAGGGCTCAAAAAAGGGATGTCAGTCCTGTATTGCTAATGATCATGACAAGCGTTCGCCTCGCGAAAACTTCTTCTGTTACATCACCTCTCTCAGGACTGTGTCAAAAAATGTGCTGTAGACAAGCCCATATAATCACACTTAAAGCGTGGTGTGAAAAAGAGACATGGCCAGAAAAATGAAACAAAAGCATTAACATTAGTCATGACCTTAATATCCTTAAAGCGTGATGATTTTGTCATTTCTCAGGGCCAAATATTGCAACGGGCGCCATCTTTTATATACTGATGTGTTTCTGTAATCTCATCAGTGACCAAATACCGTGCCATATATTTTGGTTTTCCGTCGCTTTATCCGATTTGGAAGTGTCTGGCAACACAGATTTGTTGATGTGAGAGAAAGTATCAATATTCATCTTTTTAACAATTGTTTGTTGTGGTGACATGTTTTTTGCTTCAGTACCAAACAGTTCAAAGAACGAAAATGTAAGAAAGGAAGTGACATGTAACATGTACATGCGATTCTTTGAATGAACATAGAAACTACTTTGTTTAACGCCATGAAAAAGTAGTAAGAACGGATCCCTGTGGAACATCAATCTTATACCGTAATCACTTTGGTTAGACTTAACACAAGAGAAACTTGTTTCCTTGCATTTTCTGCTTTGACGTCGTTTCCCTTAACTGTGACTCATACACTACGTAAGGCAGCGTTCAAAAATTTCTGCATGGATCGCATCTATTTCCGCAGCTTAAAAGCAAGAAACGAAGGAGTCCAATAGTTTGTCTACCAGTAAAAGATGCTTTTATTGGTACAAATTGCCTTTTAAGGATTGGAAAGAGGCTTGAGATCCTTATTTAGAAGAAGATCCACCAAAAGCAATAAAGCTTGCATGGAATGAAGTGATATGCTGACTATCCCTGTATCATTGCTAACGATTTTATTGTTTCCCTTAAAATTTAGAGTTTGATACTGCTCGCTCGAAATGGTTCAAAAAGATTCACGTCACATAAACATCTTCGCACAAAACCTTCGTGAAAATCATTTCCATACTTCAAAAGCTAAAATACTTGTGCAAAAAGCTTGTTTTCTGCCAAAGCTACCTAATGTAACAACATTTTTAAATGTTCAAGAAGAGCGATCCACTTATGCGGTGTAAAACAAGGGGTGAATCACTGCCTAAATATCTCGCAAGCATTCGTCGAAAATCTCTTTGTTTTCACTACAAATCCCTAGGATTCCCATTTTGTCGGGATGAAAAATCATGATAAGAGGCAAATTTCTGCGTATGGCGCTGAGGCATTTCAAGGGGGAAAGAATTAGATAAGGGGCTTTCACTGAGGAAATACATTACTGTCTAGGCTTTTTATCAGGTTACATATGTGTTTTTAAGGTGTCTAATCATGTATAATTTCCCTTGCAGAGGTACCACAACCCAAAGGTGGTTTACACGAGCCGAAGCTTCTGACAGTTGGAAATCAAATTGCTTATTGCCAACCTGATTGTACACCTGATTTCTGCGCAAAATGGCCTGATGCAATTTGTTCTGCTGTGTAAGTCAGCCTTTTTATTATACTTAAATTCAGCGCCCCAGACTCGATAAGCTTTGTTTCTTCTGGGGCGTACGAAATTATATGTGGGGTCGATTCGGGCTTTTCGAAACACGGGCTGTTCGAAACGGAAAGTCTTTATACATTTTTTACAAAGTGTTACGAAAAGTGCGATGTTTCGAAATGCTCTAATCGACCCTGGTTAGTTTTAACTGATATGTTTCATAAATCATCATCATCACCATTAGGTTTAACTAAAATGGCCTGCAAACATTTTTGACGAAAAAGGTTTGAATTTAATCTTGAATGGCTTGTCTTGCTAGATAGAAGCAACCATTTTCTCCAATTTCGATATGCCTCCCCCTCCTCCATTTTCATGTGCTTTCTCTGTCCTGGAACCAAATCTCTTTCATCAGTAAGTCAAACGTCCTATTCCAAATCGTCGCAACTAAAGATCTCATTTCTTTTGACACTGTAACTCTGTAAGTCCAATTCAATTTCTAAAAATTCAAATCATCTTTAGCTCGATGACAGCTTAGCTTTAAAGGGAAATAACTTAAAGTAAATCGTTAAGTCTTCTTAATTCTCCGTGACCCACGTTGCTTAACCCTAAAAACCTTCAGAAATCCAAAGAATAGCGAGAGCATTTGCGTAATATTTCGACGGGCACGGGTCACAAAAAATCGTAAGGTTAGGTCAGAATGAGCAGAAAGCCCACTAAACTCTTGAGCAATAAATGGAGGCTAAATTGGAATTTGTTACTCTCCTGTCCTCATCAAAATGACCATGTTCTCAAAATCTCTTCGAAAAAAATGACCAGTTTCTCTATCTTTAACAAATTTATGTTTTGAAATATTTCTTGTGCACAGATATAACACCGATCAGTATTTAGAACGACAGCATTTAACCTGCTTCAAACTCATAGCAGTTGTTTCCCATCCCCATTTTGCAGTTCTTTCTTATCCAAGCTCCTCACTTGCTTCGGAAATCGTTTTGCAAAATATGCTTGCAACATGTTATAATTACAGTATATGTTTTAGTTGTCTCACAAATTCTCTCGTCTTCTGCTGATTACTTCTTACCCAATGGACAAAGTCAGGTTGATTCAACGTTGAATTCTGGCTGATATAAGGTTTCAACGTTGATCAACTAGATTTCAACGTTCCATCAACATACATTTTCTGAATTTCAGCTTTGGAATTGTACAACTGATATGAACTTTGATACAACGCCGAGCTAGCGTTTGCATTTTAACGTTTGCGTTCTATTTCTCATCACTACTGATGAAGGGTTATGCCCAATACGTTTTGTGTNCCCACTAAACTCTTGAGCAATAAATGGAGGCTAAATTGGAATTTGTTACTCTCCTGTCCTCATCAAAATGACCATGTTCTCAAAATCTCTTCGAAAAAAATGACCAGTTTCTCTATCTTTAACAAATTTATGTTTTGAAATATTTCTTGTGCACAGATATAACACCGATCAGTATTTAGAACGACAGCATTTAACCTGCTTCAAACTCATAGCAGTTGTTTCCCATCCCCATTTTGCAGTTCTTTCTTATCCAAGCTCCTCACTTGCTTCGGAAATCGTTTTGCAAAATATGCTTGCAACATGTTTAAAATTACAGTATATGTTTTAGTTGTCTCACAAATTCTCTCGTCTTCTGCTGATTACTTCTTACCCAATGGACAAAGTCAGGTTGATTCAACCATTCAACGTTGAATTCTGGCTGATATAAGGTTGCAACGTTGATCAACTAGATTTCAACGTTCCATCAACATAAATTTTCTGACCCTATTTCAGCTTTAGAATTGTACAACTGATATGAACTTTGATACAACGTCGAGCTAGCGTTTGCATTTTAACGTTTGCGTTCTATTTCTCATCACTACTGATGAAGGGTTATGCCCAATACGTTTTGTGTTTTCAATCTTGGCATTTTAGTTTATTTAACACAGAAATTTATGTATATTGTTTGCATTTTAATGTTGACAAAAAATTTCATTTTCAACGTGTAGGCGCAACGTTGAGAGTCAACGGTTTTTCGACGTCTTATCGATGTAGTTTGCTCATTGGGACAACTTTTGACAATTTTCTTTTTCTTGCAGCATGAATCATGACAAGCAGAGAACGTGTCAGTTTCCATGCCAACACACCACGTGTCAAGCCTGCTATTTTCGACCAAAAGACGAACCACCTTGCAGAAAATGTAGCAAAGATGATTTTGATTGTCTCAGAAGATTTGGAAGATGTATGAAAAGAGAATCATGCACACGAGCTAAATATCCGTGCATGACAAAAGCAAGGGTGAGAAATCTTACGATATTTTCTTAATTGTTGCTTGTGATAATGTGGTTTTATCAAAATATAAATGTTAAATTTGAGCTGTGCAGCCCTAAGCCCTTTTTCGGCAATGAGCATGCTGAGTCCCAGAAATATAGGAGCTTCTGACAGCAGACAGCTTGCAAACAAAAATCGTAACTGGCGAACAATAGATTATAGTTTGTCCCAAATTAGATGTCATGTGAAAATGCCCGCGAATAACAACAATTGAAGTGTTTTGCATGAGTAATTTTGCGCTATCGCAAATCTCGCGGGACATCTAATTTGAGACATACCTTAATTATTTTTTTGTATTTCCTTGCAAATCAAGGTGATAGTCTACTAAATTCTTTCGTGGTAGTAGAGATCCTGGTACATATTTAAAACCTTCGTTTTTAGATAGTTCGATCTCATCTTTCACAGCAATGCTCGAACACTTCGTGTTAGGACATAATATAGGTTTTTTGCAATTTAATATTTCAGAATAAAACCTTTACAGAGGATCTTTCTTCAATAAATCCAGCTTGAGTATTATGCCAAGGGTGTCAGGACACCTATAATTTGATTAATAAATATTCATTTACCTCGTTTTGATTGTTGTTGTTGTCTTCTTTGTTTTGTCTCTCCTACCTTGGTTTTTGAGCAACATTTCAACCAACCTTGGCCTAACTGAGCCGAATCACCAGTTAGGCCAAGGTGGTTTGAATGTTGCTCAAAAACAAAGGCAAGGAGAGACAAAACAAAGAAGACAACAACAATAAAAACAGGGTGGATAAATATTTATTAATCAAATTATAAGTGTCCTGACACCCTTGATTATGCCATCCAAACTGTACTGATTTTACAATATTTCCCTTGTAGCGACAGATGGACGGAGAATTTAAATGCAAAGTTCCTGCCTGCAATAGCTAAGAAATATCACAGACTGCAAATTGAAAGAATCGACGAAAGTCATCGAAGGTTATCACCCCAAGAGAATTGCAAACTTCTTTTGAATAAGAAGACTAGAGACAAAGTGTTTTGAATCGTGGCAAGACAATTTTGAAAGTAAAGCCTGGTTCACAGTAAGAGCTTAAAAGCTGAAGCATTGTGAATGATCGTGGTGAAGACAGGGCTTGAAAACATACTGGGTGACCTAAGAAATTAAGAATCATTAAAATTTTATTATGAAAAAGATCTTGAAATGTTCTTTTCGGAAAATCAATAATCAATAATCAATAATCAATAATCAACTTTTTGTGATTTTTCAAACAGCGAGACACAGACCAAGTGTACCTTAAACACTTTTTTCTTGTCAAAAATGTCTCAAGAATTCTTAAGAAAGAGTTAAATAAGTCGTGTTTGAAATTCTGGCAGTCTTTCATGCCTCTCAAGAAAGCCTCTCAGAATGTGAAGCAGTCTTGAAAATACTTAACTATTCTTGAGAATCCTTGTAATGTTAATATACACATGGCCCTTGTATTGTACATCAATGTGCGTCAACACCGGTAGATTTTCTTGCTGATTTTTACGACAACACTTTTTTCAGCTTTCAATAAGTCTTCTTATTGATACCAGGAATTATATTGATAGTAGTGAGCAGAATGTGAAGGATATTTGAACGAACGATATTATATTTGATGATGATATCAGAGTATTTTTTTATAGTAAAAGTATGGTTAATGAGTTTAGTACATAAATAAATGAATAAATAACAATTTAAGTCTCAAGGATAGATCTTTGAAAGCTGTTCGTAGCTCGATCGNTATTGTACATCAATGTGCGTCAACACCGGTAGATTTTCTTGCTGATTTTTACGACAACACTTTTTTCAGCTTTCAATAAGTCTTCTTATTGATACCAGGAATTATATTGATAGTAGTGAGCAGAATGTGAAGGATATTTGAACGAACGATATTATATTTGATGATGATATCAGAGTATTTTTTTATAGTAAAAGTATGGTTAATGAGTTTAGTACATAAATAAATGAATAAATAACAATTTAAGTCTCAAGGATAGATCTTTGAAAGCTGTTCGTAGCTCGATCGAAACGTATTATACATACAGGATGCCCCAAAAAATTGTCCCCACGTTCGAATGATTTCAGTGATATCGTACACATTGGTAGAATTTTGAAATTTTTTTTTCAGTTTACCAATAGTTTAAGCTACGTATAGTAATATATGAATCTTTACTTTCGGTTTAAACATTCCCTGAGTAATGGGGTTCAAGACATAAAGAGGCTTTACAAGAACTGTCCAAAGTTATGGGAATAAACAATCTACTCCAGATATTGTCGTTGTATTTTGCCCTGTCCAAACAATCGATAGTCATTGAAAGATCGAATTTAAACAAATTGGGAAGCAAATAGTCAAATTTCCTCCAAAAACATGATAGCTTTCTTAAAAAAACTTAGAACATGTCTTTGCTATCAAAAGTCAAGTTTATTTTGAACATCCTTTTCGACTCGTAGAAACCAAAACTGACTTGAAATACGTATGTGTAAAACTCATTTTGTAGTGAAGGTTTTAGCACAAACAGTAAGCCATTGACTTAAAATCTTTGCCTTCAGCTACCAGAATTACAGTATGCTTATATTTTAGTATGAATTTAGATTTTTCGATCTACCTGCAGGCAGTTTTGTATCTCACTTCCTTTTCTCAGAAGGAACGGTTCATATGTACTTGAATATTGGTAGAAAATATTTCATTCTTGATCATAGTATTGATTACTATTAAAGTGCAGCAAATAACCATTTTCTGTTTTCTGTGTTGCTCTTTATTTGTTGGGAGATATTGGTAATTTATGGAAAAAGCATAGGCGGTAAATCTCTGCAAAACTTTGAAAATAATTATGTTAAAAACATCTATGGTTAAACGTTATTGCCTAGATTTACTCCCCTCGTCCCAATGTCTTCACTCCATTCCTTTTTACAGCACGAAATACACCACTGCGGAGGAGCATAAATCTCCGTTCGTTCAAACATTGGGACTCATGAGCAATAATTATTCAATTAAAGGTGTAATAAAGTGTTGTTGTTGTTGTTGCTATAACTGGGACTACGTATCTTATTGCCCTTTTCTTTTAAATGAATTGCTCGAAGGAAAACTTAGGTAATTTGCCATAATCCCAGAGAGAGCATTCTTGATATCATCATCATTTCAGAATTACAGCGTTTGTATGTTTTATGTAAAAATTATGAATAGGGGGTATCTAAAGCTTTGACGGACAGCACCATAAAAGTCTAATTTGCGCGAGGAGAATCAAAAGAATCTTCAAGAAACCCTCAGTTTATGAAGGNGTTAATGAGTTTAGTACATAAATAAATGAATAAATAACAATTTAAGTCTCAAGGATAGATCTTTGAAAGCTGTTCGTAGCTCGATCGAAACGTATTATACATACAGGATGCCCCAAAAAATTGTCCCCACGTTCGAATGATTTCAGTGATATCGTACACATTGGTAGAATTTTGAAATTTTTTTTTCAGTTTACCAATAGTTTAAGCTACGTATAGTAATATATGAATCTTTACTTTCGGTTTAAACATTCCCTGAGTAATGGGGTTCAAGACATAAAGAGGCTTTACAAGAACTGTCCAAAGTTATGGGAATAAACAATCTACTCCAGATATTGTCGTTGTATTTTGCCCTGTCCAAACAATCGATAGTCATTGAAAGATCGAATTTAAACAAATTGGGAAGCAAATAGTCAAATTTCCTCCAAAAACATGATAGCTTTCTTAAAAAAACTTAGAACATGTCTTTGCTATCAAAAGTCAAGTTTATTTTGAACATCCTTTTCGACTCGTAGAAACCAAAACTGACTTGAAATACGTATGTGTAAAACTCATTTTGTAGTGAAGGTTTTAGCACAAACAGTAAGCCATTGACTTAAAATCTTTGCCTTCAGCTACCAGAATTACAGTATGCTTATATTTTAGTATGAATTTAGATTTTTCGATCTACCTGCAGGCAGTTTTGTATCTCACTTCCTTTTCTCAGAAGGAACGGTTCATATGTACTTGAATATTGGTAGAAAATATTTCATTCTTGATCATAGTATTGATTACTATTAAAGTGCAGCAAATAACCATTTTCTGTTTTCTGTGTTGCTCTTTATTTGTTGGGAGATATTGGTAATTTATGGAAAAAGCATAGGCGGTAAATCTCTGCAAAACTTTGAAAATAATTATGTTAAAAACATCTATGGTTAAACGTTATTGCCTAGATTTACTCCCCTCGTCCCAATGTCTTCACTCCATTCCTTTTTACAGCACGAAATACACCACTGCGGAGGAGCATAAATCTCCGTTCGTTCAAACATTGGGACTCATGAGCAATAATTATTCAATTAAAGGTGTAATAAAGTGTTGTTGTTGTTGTTGCTATAACTGGGACTACGTATCTTATTGCCCTTTTCTTTTAAATGAATTGCTCGAAGGAAAACTTAGGTAATTTGCCATAATCCCAGAGAGAGCATTCTTGATATCATCATCATTTCAGAATTACAGCGTTTGTATGTTTTATGTAAAAATTATGAATAGGGGGTATCTAAAGCTTTGACGGACAGCACCATAAAAGTCTAATTTGCGCGAGGAGAATCAAAAGAATCTTCAAGAAACCCTCAGTTTATGAAGGTCTAAAATATGATGGTAAAGATTTGATGACAAGAAAAAGTCTGTAGCTTTTATGGTTTATTATTTAGTAATTTGATAACGTCACAACTTGAAAATTAGATGAATTACAAGAAACGCTGTAATTCCATTTAAAGATAATTACGAATTTGCCGTAATTCCAGAGAAAGCATTTTTGATATCATAATTATCGTTAGAATTTCTGACGATAATTATGATATAAAAAATGCTCTCTGGAAGTATAGCAAGTTACCCAAACTTCCTTTCGAGTAATTCATTTGAAAGAAACGGGCATTAACATTTTACACGATAAATTCTAAAGTTTTGCAAAGATTTGCAGCCAATGCTGGACAAGACCCCTTCCAAAAACCTTCCAAAATGTCAGAATCTTGCTTAATTTTCGTCAATTTAACTGCCTTACAGCAATGATAAGAGCATGTGCTACATTTTAAGATAATTGCAATTAGATAAGTTCTTTTAAAACAATCTAAGCAGATTCGAAGATTTTCATCGAAATAAGAAACATTATTTCAGTTCTAACACAGTTTGATACGACTAGAACACAACAAGAATGCAGCAGGAAATTCGACCTCAAAGGCCTCAACAGGCTAACAAATACCATAAAATTAATCTGAGAGGTTTCTATTTCTGTAAAATAACGAAAAAACTTTCTAGCCTTGAAACTTCGAGAAATGACAAGTTTGAAAACAAACTGTTTCGTTGGTCAGCAGATTATGGTCTCCAATGAATGACCCCTTACCGTAAAACGAAGAGACAATCTTAAATTTAGTTACCATATTCACAGACTAGATAAAAAGATTATTAATTCTTAAGCTTTGGAGAGTCCAAAGTCACAAGCTTCCTCCAAATCTCATCAAGAACTCCTGCTGTTTTCCCACAATGGCTGAAGCTTAAGTGTTAGTATATTACGTAGCAGTCAACCAAAATTTCAATGTCTTAAAGTTGAAATCGTTTGTGCAAACAAAGCTAACATCTTCAATCGAAAGTAGCAATAAAGATATTGCCAAATCAGTATCAGGTGATAGTGATTGTACTCTCAGAAACAAGGACAGATTTTGTGACACAATAGCAAAAGTTGCTTTGGATTGACACCGCAATTCAAAGCGATTAGCGATTGCAGACAAAAGAATTCTCTCGACCATTAATTCAAAACAAACAAAACCGCAAAAGTTGCCCTGAAACCAGTCGGGCAAAATGTCGCCTTGTGCACGCGAAAGGTGGTTTTTAACAGAAGTCATGAGTAAGTATCGAAAGAAGAAGGATATATCTAAACATCTGCCTTGGGCATTTTATTTGTTTGGTTCAGAAGCTGATTGGAAGGCGATTCAATTCTCATATTTTTGGGTGTAATTAAAACATTTACTGCTCAGCTTCTGAGCCAAATAAAAAGAATGCCCGAGGCAGATGTTTAAATATATCCTTCTTCTTTCGATATATGCCCATGTCTTCTCTTACAAACCATTACTGGAATGCACAACGACAGGGGCGGATCCAGCATTAGAGTTTGGGGAGGGCCATTTGGAGAAAAATGGGGGTCTGGGGGCGAAGCCCCCAGGAAAATTTTTCGCGACCACGCCCTTTAAACCCTCGGAAAACGTGGGCAACGCCCTTGCTGCTTTATTTTAGATCATTTTGTTCATCATTTAATACTTACTTTTCCAGAAACAACTTGCATTTTTTGTGCAAATCTAAAGGGCCGTCACTTTGGGAAAATGAGGGACCATAAAATAATTATCACAAGCATCAGCTAGAGAAAGTTTATGGCTGAAGAAAGCTCCACCACCTTAGAAGTAACAAATTTGCCACAAAAACAAGTTGTACAGGGTGCTCAATAAAATTTTTCTACGTTTGATTAAATATTGAAAAATAACGATAAAATGAATTTGCTCCTGGTGACATAAGCCTGTCCCTACGACCTACGAGCTTTTAAAGCCTAGTTCTCATATGTCCTAAGAATCGTAAAAATCGGGGATTTTTCCGATCCCCGATTCTTACGATATATGAGAACGTCCAAAAACAAGCATCCCAGTCTGTCCCCGACGATCCCAGTCTCAGACAAATCCGAAACATGTCCCAGTCTCTTTACGAACACGTTCTCATTAGTCGTAAAAATCCCAATCGATCGGGGACGGTCGGGGACGCATCAGAAAAATAGAAATGCTTCCGATTCTTGCGATTCTGACGACATGAGACTGGGATCGTCGGGGACAGACTGGGATGCTTGTTTTTGGACGTTCTCATATATCGTAAGAATCGGGGATCGGAAAAATCCCCGATTTTTACGATTCTTAGGACATATGAGAACTAGGCTTTAAAGATCATGTCTGTGCGACAGCTGAAACCAGATACCCCTAAATGACTTGATATGCAAAAAGCTCCAAAATGGAGGTAAAAGAAGGTTATCCAAGGTCTTACCTCTTGTTGAAACAATTGTCGAAATTCGCTGATAAATATAAATGCAAGTATCCAAAAAACATCGAATCAAAACTTAACTAACGAGAGACAGTCATTTTAAAACTTTGCTCAACAGAATTCCTCAAAGCATTGATTTTAGAAAACATTACGCTATCAACAATCCTTTCCAAATCTCATTTAGTTTGCGCTGAAATAAACTAGCTAGAAACGAAACAAATAATTGCCCCAAATACTACTTTCATTATAAATGCTATCGAGAAGCCTTTAGCTACAGCTTTCGCACAAACAAGAACTTCAAAAAGTCATAACTCCGTGAATATTTTGCGGATTTGCAAGATTGTAGTGTCTAAAAATAATTTAAGGTTCTTAGGGGCAGTGTTTGAAGCCCGTTAATTATATGGTTGTTTTTGTAATATTTAATTAAGTGTAGAACAATTTTTTGGAACATCTTGTATTTCAAATCCAAAAGCATTTGAAAGTTATATGAAATTTCTAACAGTAAGTTCCCTGGTTCCCAAACTGGAGTCACCATTAATTTATCAAAGCTCTCATGACTCAGTTGTTTAACAAGTATTCTAAACCGTGTTCTCCTTGGTTGAAACGCTTTGACTAACACTTTATAACTGTCACAACAGAAGACATAAGTTTTTACCATCATTAACAGAGCGAAATCTGTTATAAATTATCTTCAAGAGCTAAGTTCGCTATCACTCAGATATTAGTAAGTGATTTTCATTCTCGATCTCTACGCATTGAGATTTTCGTTCCGTTTTGTATCTCTTTCAGGCGTTTTGGTCGATTGTACATTAGTTTGTAAGCTTGTTAGACTTGTAGTTGTGTCATGGTCGCGTTTGGAAGTGGAAGTTTGAAACGTATCCGTTTATTCATCAAAAAGACAAATGGTTTTGAAGAGAACTCTTAGCCTTTGGGGGGGGCCATGGCCCCCCCGGCCCCCCCTCTGGATCCGCGCCTGCACAACGAGCAAGCTAGCTGCCTGGGTTTCACAGCAACTATTGCGGCTTGCTTTGTTTTGAATTAATGGTCGAGAGAATTTATTTTGTCTGCAATCGCTAATCACTTTGAATTGCGGTGTCAATCCAAAGCAACTGATGCTATTGTGTTACAAAATCTGTCCTTGTTACTCTCAGGTGTAGATAACTTACAACAATAAATTCTAAATTGCAATTGCAGTACCTCCACCCAAACCAATACAGCACTGAATGAGGTAGAAAAAACAACCTTAGGCACAGAGTAATGTTTCCATGTATACCTGGTCGTAAATGGTTAATTTTTACACAAGAAACAGATTTAGACAAAAGAGTCTTCGGCGTTTGTCTTGATCACATAGGTTACTTTCCTCAAGACAGTTTGCAATAGCAATAGCAAATTCAGATTCGTCAAAATAGCTTTTTTACAGCAACTTGAGACCCTTTGAAATTTACACAACAATATACCTTTTTAGGTATTCTACAAAAGAGTCTGGATCGAGCGATTTGTTTATACATTTTTATACGAAAGGTTCGATTGAGTGGCGTCAGAGCTTCTATCTCTGTTGTGCACCTATAAAATGTATACAAATATTGCTCGATTCAGGCTCTTTTGCAGAATAGCTAAAAGATCTATTAAGCAAAAGATTTTAGAAGAATCATGAATGCAGCAAATAGTTTATAACTTATAGTCTGATGGTGACTTTAGAATCAATTCAGTTTTTGAGAAAATTCATCAACAATTCTTCATCAATTGAAACTTTTCTCTGAGCCTATCGCAGAAACCTTCCTCCGAAAATACCTCTTTATTGTCATAGCTGACATTGGGCAGATTACCTCTGCAACAGCCTTCACCGGTCGATTGAAAACACAAGCAATGGAACCATGACTGATCCTTGTAGGATGACATTTAAACATTGATTGCCAATGTCCATTCTCTTCTTTGCTTCTTAGAATATCAATTTCTTGGCCAGGATGGCTAAAATAACACATATAATTCAGTCATTAAAACTTTAGGTAAAAGCTCTTAAACGCAGTCTGTCTCATTTTTAATTGGCTGAGATTTTTAAAAGAAAATAGAAATTTGTATGGCAGGATTACCACAAAAGAATTGGCATAAAGATCGCTATCAATTTTCACCGTTATAAAAATATTGAGAAAAGATGGTGGCAGCAAAACGCTATTGTTTATTGATCAGAAACAATTGTTCAGTTAACCAATCATAAGCAGGACAGACTGTAAAAAGATCTGGAATTGAATACTTGACTAACCAAGCAAGAAAGCAAGAAACTGATAAACTGCTACTTTCGTTGTTAGAAACGTATAACATCACGCTTGTAAATTCACGGTACTATTTGTTTAAAATGTTCATTTGCTGCTGGTCACAGACAGAGAAGGACGTTGAATGGAACCAAGGACCTAGCAACATCGTTTCTTTTGGGAACTAGAAACAAACATCTCCTGTTTTTTTTATTGCAAGTCTTGGGCCTGCAACGAAAGTTTATATTCCATTAAAAGAAACATAGCAGCGATCTAAATCTTGACCAAAATACAAGCAAAATTAATAGAGTGTCACTACAGAAACAAGAAATAGTTTTTGTTTTTTGTTTTTTAGTAGAAAATGTTTCATTTCTGAGATTATACGAAGATTGCAGATGCATCTGAAGATATCTCATTTAAAAAAACTAGATTTTGGTTAATCTTCGTTTTATACCGGGTGAATAAAAAACAATCCCCGTTTGAAAGGCCATTGTTCCCTGGATATCAAGACCATAAGATTCGCAAATATATCATTTAATGGTGGAAATGTTCAAAAACCAATTTAAAATTTACCTGACTGAAATAGGCCACTCCGTTCTGAAATTATGAACGATTTTCTCGAGAAAGCCCCTTTAAGAAACTTTCAAAACAGACTAGAATCACGACCAAATTTCCCAAATATTTCTGCCTTACAGCAATGACTTCAACACGTTATAGCCCATGTTATCCACTTGGGAGGATGAAATCGCCAGGAATAATGTTGTTATGCTCCCAGGGATGACTCCTTCATCCTCTCAAAGAGATAACACGTGCTAAAGCATGGAAAAGCCATTCCTGTAAGTCAGAAAACTTGGTCGTGATTTTAGGCCTGTTTTGAAGGTTTCTTGAAGAGGCTTTCTTAAGAAAATTCATCATAATCTCAGAATGGAGTGACCGATTTCAGTCAGGTAAATTTTAAAATGTATTTAAACATGTCCACTATTGAATAACATACTTGCCAATATTGGAGCACTGGCCTTTCAAACGGGATTATTGTTTTACTCATCCGGTATATTGTGTAACTTGTGCTTACCAGAATCGTTACCGTCTTCTAATTTTCTTTTCAAAGAGAACGAAGCAGCTTGTTTGTCTCCATCTTGTGTATTTTGAGATGACGATGAAGATGATGCTGACTTAGGCAAATATTCACATGGGGTTGGTGCAGGCTTGTTGCTGAAGTATTTATGCTGTAATGCCTGTAAAGGAAATTTTCAAAAGAGTTATTCGGTATTCATTGTTGGCCAAAATGGATTAAGTGTTAGAAGTGCCTGGATTGAAATGAACATGCGGGTTTAAAGGGGCTCCGTCGCCAAACCATCAACAAATCTGCAAACTCGCACGTGTCGCCAATTATCCATTGTTCGTCCATTGTTTTCTGCAATTTGTTTGGTGGCTTCACCCAAGCCACGAAAAAGTGACCGTTAAAAATCCACTTATATCCGAGCAATCGTAGAAGATATGAATGTTTGGTTTGCTCCTCAGTGAAGTACAATGATTTATCTTCAAAACTGCGCTTTCATTTTGGAAAAAATATGAAAATCCTGTCTGATATTTCCTTTCAAAAAACTGCAAAAATCATCGTTTTGTCTAAAAATAGGCGACGGAGCCCCTTTAAGGCTGTAAAGTGTTGGAGCAGATTAGAATGCAACTGTGGAACGCAAATCTATATTTTGTGATTTCTCTAGAAGTTAAAAGTCAACTAGTATCCCACTTATAAACAGCATTGCTCCAAATTCCAAATTCTAAATTCTACGCATTAAGTTTCAAAACAATATTTGTAGTTCTTATCATCCGGCTACCAACCGTAGGCCAAAGTCCAAGTCTAAGAGATTCAGATTTGTAATCAAGGGGAGATAACACTAAAGCTACAATTATATAAAATTTTGTAAGGTTACTCTAAGAATTTGCTTCCTCCTTATTTTACTGGCATTACTTCAAAACCCTTTTAGCATCTTGTGAGATGAAAATTCCAAAAATATTGACAGTCTCAGCCGTCGATTGAGAACCATATCTTGCATAAGCATTTGCACCTCTTATGACATATTGCAATCAAAATCACAAACAGTCCTTTCCAACTAATGTTCGTGCGTGCGGTACTTAATATTTTCGAACTTATAGGTCAACACATTAAAGGATTACACTTAGAGTGGATCCAAGTAGTAAAAGGATGGTTTCAAGCTTCTATTTAAAGCCTCAATCTGACTTCAGCCCTCACCACGACATAACCCATTACGAGATTCGAGATCTTTCCGTTATCACAACACATCCTCAAGTACTTAACACCTTACTTAGCGCTATTTCCACCTTCAGAATGTGGCTATGAACCTTAACCTGTGGTCTCTAGAAAAGTTAGCCAGGACAGGTCATTCGAAATTGAACATTTTTCAACGTGATTTCGAGTAGACGAAAAGGATTACGTGACGAAACGAAACGACAAGGTTACACCTAGTAAGATAATATTTTGCTACACGACCCTCTGTGCTAGGACTCTGTGCTAGGACTCTGTCCTAAAAAATTCCGGTCACAAAAATCGCTACTTATGAAATAAATTGGCATATTCAGCGTCAAAGGTTCATCGAATGTTGTTACACTGCACAGCTTGAGAAAACTTTGAAACGGGCTCTGCATAGCAGGTGGGATGTGCCACTCTTCAAGCATACTTCTTCGGACTTCTAGTGGTGTGGCCAAGGGTATAATTTTGGCAATTTTTGTCAAGGCAAGACACATTCTTTTGCAATTTTGTTCAAGGGAAGGCCAAATTTTGATAATTTATGTCTAGAAAACCAAATTTTGGCACTTTTAGATCTAGAGAAGGCCAAACTTTGGAGATATTTTTGTCTAGGAAACGCCAAATTTAGGCACTTTGAACTAGAAATTATTCTAACTAAGGATATCATTTTCACAAAAATTGGTCAAGCCAAAGGTACCATTTTGAAAATGCTAGCGGCACAACCTTACCCGAAATTTGATACAGAACCTCTGTGAATCATGCAAATTACATTCACTGCAGGTGACTGTCGCTCAAGATTTCGTCGTATTTTGCTGGGCACTTACCCTGGTTGATCAGTTCCCATAACCAGCCTGGAAGCTTCTTATTGGACAGAAACAATTTTGCAAAACAAATCGGTTAGGGCTTATCTTCCCAGCAAGGAATGAAATCCTTAAATTAATCGGACAATGCGCCTTGGTCACATCTAATTGACTGAAAGAAAAATATTGGTTTTTCATAATCTCAAGGATCATTACGATTTTCTCATTTTGAATGGATGGCTACGAATAGAGGAAAAGCGATCTAAAAGGCATCACAGAAATAATAAATCGTCCAAGTTTAACTTTCAACGTTCAAAATCATAGTATTTTCAACTTTTGATATTTATTGGATGCCTGACAGAAAAATAATCAATAATAAAATTTCTTTGATTATCCAATGATAAACAATTTCTTGCTTGATTACCCTAATAAAAATAGAATTTTATGTCCCTCATATATTGTCCGCTGGTAGGACTGCCAGTTGGCCACTGTAGAAGCATGGAAGGGCAACCCCCGTGTCTTCTGAGTTCAATGGCCTTATTATTTTCTGCTCGGCGGCAGTACCCTGTTCTATTTGCGAGGTACAGAACTTGAATCAAATCAAATCAATTTTCGAGTTTCCGCACATGAGGAAATATGAAAACTGTCTGCCTCTGAAGCTGTGGTCACCAAAGCTAAAGATCCATTCCTTGCCCACAGAAAAATTTGTTTACTCTTTGTCTTTGTGCGTTTTCCATTGCCTATGCGACAAAAATTGTTAGCAAATGATTCTTTAGATGGGTGCGATTTTAGCTATTCATACAGACGGCATAACGTCACAGCAGCGTTGAAAACACGACGCCATATTGTTTTGGGGTATATCTGCAGAATATTTCTATACGTTTCTATAGGAAATTTGCAAAAAGTTGTAAAGAATTGCTCCTCTATTCTACCTCGCGATACTGAGTAGGGAAAGGATAGGTAGCAATTGTCAGTCAGACCTATACCTTAGAATTAATTGCACGAATTTTGTTTTTAAAAGCAAAACAAAAATTTAGGCCAAGAAAGCTGTGAAAGACTTGCATTTGCGACGATAATTTCGTAATCAGCACCACAAACTCCGTCAGCTGTAAGTTGCTCGTTGCTTCTTCAAAGTCAACCTTCCTTTTGGATATTCGCCTATCTATCAGCTAAAGTTTTGAATGATTTGAACAGCTTCCAAGCTTTTTGAATTTATTTATTGCGATAAATAAACGAGACACTCTCAAAATCCCAGTACGACGTTATACTTTGTAATGGCTTCATTTACCCCAACTCGGATTCTCGAGCGCGAATTGGTCAAGTCACGTGACATGTCGTCTGTAGGAATGTACGACTCACACATTTTATGAGATTGAGAAAAGAATAAGAGAAAATCATACCTTAGTAGCAGTTATCCTTTCTGGTGGAAAGTATCGAAACAATTTGTATAGTAAGTCTAGCAAGTCATCACCAGCTGCTGAGAAAATATCACGAAGAGGAATCGCTGGGAATTTGTTGAACGAGATGAAGTCTGGAAGATCTTTGATTCCCTGAAAAGACAGAAAATAAAATTCAATCCAGTGGAACATAATTATTTAAACTAAAAAGAACTCTCAAGCCAATGTGAGCAACATAGAGAGTTAGAAGCAGGCTAAAATGCAATGATTTACGAGTGAGAAAATTGACGAGTTACTATTTTAAAGCAACTTCTGTACAAGACTTCCCGATCTTGCAATTTAGGTTTTTTTACCACTTATCGGTAGGGATAGCATAGCCTCCAAATCTTTGGCATCTTTAGAAAAACATTGCACGGATGGTTGATGCATCTTCTGTTTGATTTAATGGCTTGAAAGGAACTTCAAGTACTTTGCTATAATCCTATATGTAGCATTTGTGATATATTGATTATTTTCAGAATTACACCGTCTTCTTCGCTTGGGCCAGTTTTGAGAATGTGTCGTCATCAAATTGCTAAATCGTAACCTAGAAAAGCTACAGATTTCTGCTTGCAGCCATATTATAGACCTTCATAAACTATAGTTTTCTTGAAGATTATACCGTTTTTCGTATTTCCATTTAGGATCTACGATTATTTTAAGATATTTCAAAACTTCTCACGAGTTCTTTCAATAAAAAGAAAACCGCTCTTATTCTGAAAATAATCAAGATATTAGAAATGCTACATATAGGATTATATCAACTTACCTGAAGTTCCTTTCAAGCCATAAAGTCATAGGAAAAATGTATTACCCATCGGTGCAATGTTTTTTTAAAGATTTGGAGGCTATGCTGGCAGGGATGTCGCTATTTTTCCCATGCAACCCTTTACCTTTACTAGTTATCCTATACAGTAGAAACAGCTTAGAAGTTTGCATTCTTGATTTAAAGATGACGCATCTATCTGACAATGCTATCTTTCTACTACCATGGGCCTCAGGACACTGAAAAAATAAACTTGGAGCAACAGGAAGATTTTTCATCATAGAATCAGTGGCCTATAAAAAATTACTAACTGACTATATGGAAACAGGTCGAGTGACATTATACATTTTTAGATATTTTTATCGAGTGATATTTTTAGATGAATATATTTAGCAAATTTCTATTCTTAAAAGCAGTCCTGAAGCTCAGAATAACTCGCTGACATTTCAAAATGAAAATAATCGCGAATCAAATACTTGATGAAATTTGATGTAATCCTATGAAATTTGATAAAATACACGTCACAGTGAACTGAACACTTTTGACCTTTCTCGTGACCGTCATTCATCGGATTAGTAGCCTTCTGTAAGCTTTCAAAAGATAACGAAATCAACTCACATCTGAGTTCTAACCGTTAAAATATAAGACTATCTTTCTATAAACTCCCACAGTCACATGGCCAGAGAAAACGTCAAAAGAGCAGTGTTTTCTAGGTTTCTAGAGGCCCAAGAAAACTAATAACCCGTATTCTACAGACATTATAGGATGAGCATTAACATGTATTAAATTAGGTCTTTGGTTGGTACCTAATGTCTTTTTATAGTTTTTCGCAGGGGCATAGGGCCCAGTAACTAAGAGGGATGATTCTGTAGTAATTTGATATACTACAGTATGATATACACGAACAATATGAGATCTCCAGTAACCTTTATCAGCACTGCTACTAAAGTCACAGTTTTAAGAGATAGGCAGCCATGAGAAATTTTGACAATTGTAGAGGAGAATGTATGACCCGATTGCTCAGTTGCATTTATCTACATTCCTCTGCACACTAAGTAAAAGGTACAATGGCAAACAAATAAAAAACCAGGCCACTACAACTCCGGGAACCCAGAAACCTAGTTCCCAGGCCCATTATGAGAGAGAAAAATCTTTGTTTCCTGCAGGCACGTTGAAGCGTCCTCTTATAATCTTAATCGTTGCTTGTGTTTCCAGGCACGACAAGGTTTATAAAGGACTGTAGAGAACTTTCTATTACTGAGTTCAGGAAGAAATATCCATGGTTTTGGACACAAAAGTAGCAAAGTTTACAAAAACATTCAAATATAACTCACAGGCCATTCTTTCTCCGTGGGTGTTCCTAAAGTTTGAAATATCCGACTTAGTTGATCTAAATCTGAATCACCAGGAAGAAACGGCACCTAAGAAATAGGATATTATAAACCAATATATCAAATCCAAGTATAAATCATACAAGCAAAGGACTGAGAAAGTTTAACATAGTTCATAATAATGAAGCATATTTCGTAACAATACATTCCAGTTACAGCCTTTGGGCTGTCATCAACAAAGTGATTCATAAAGTATGCCTAAAATTTTTAGTATTTTAAACTAAATAAACGGAGTTAAAAGCAGCTTAAGCCTTGTTCACACTACAGTAAAGTCCCGCCTTTAAGAAACCCACTTTTTGACATCAGCCTATTGTTCTTCCGTAATTAGTCTATTGTTCTCCTATTGTTTTAGCAAAAATTCAGGATCTGAGTTTCTTATAAAGTAGTTTCTTAAAGGCGGGACTTTACTGTAGTTCGTTGCAGTCGCTGGAGCCGCCTAGGTCGTTGGGACGAACGGCCCAAAAGACCCAAAAGATTGAATGTGAACGGCAAAAACTCAGTCGATAGTTTCGTGAGGATCGTCAGGGAGTTTATTTTCGCCGTTCACATTCTGTCTTTTGGGTAATTATGGTCCTTTGTTCCAGCATCCTCAACGATTCCAGCGACTTCAACGACCTAGTGTCAACCAGGCTTTAGATGGAAGGACTGGGCAATCTACACATAGCCTATTGAATTTTATGTTCTCGATAGACAACCTCGTTCTCATGACCCAAAAGGAGGCTGCTGAATCCAGCATTAAATCAGGAAACTGGCCCTCGGAACCAGGTTGTTCGATAGATAAAAAAATAGGAAAATAAGTGTCACGTGGCCTTCTTTTGCTCTATTCTTATCGTTGATCGCTACATCTTCGTTCAGTTACTTTACGATCTCTATCACGACCAACTGCAAAACGTTAGGTGAATCATGGGTGGTTAGACACAGCATGTGTGCTTCTATGGGGGAGCGTCGCAATTAATATGCCGCAGTTGTACTTACATTGCCTTCATGATAAGAGTGATTTCCTCCTGTATAAATAATGTCTTTTTCTGTTTCCTATCCTCGTATCAGCCGCCATTTTGAAATCCTCCGCAGAACTAAATAAATTTTGCCTCCGCAGAGGCAATTAGTTGCGGCGCTCCCTCATAGAAGCACACATGCAGTGTCTAACTACCCATGGGTGAATTGAGCCTCTTCTGCTACGAAGGGAACAGTATTGAAATAATTAATTTAGAAGCGCGATAGAAAGTTAGGGAAAAAATGTTGGGAGAGGGCGTTTTCCAAGATTTTATTGCGTTCTGCTGTACAATCTCAAAAGAATTACGCCTGCCACACCCCAGACTGAAAAGTTTACCTTTCGCAGGGAACGCGTTCCCCGCGCATTCTTTACGAAAACAATAGCCTAGTTTCAAAACAAAAGAATTTGCGAAAAGAACAAGCGTTGATACGATACCGACACAATTTGAAAACGGTAGGAAATTCGACGGTACCAATCTCTTTACAATCTCTGCAACAATAAGGCTGGATTTTGATGACAAATAAATTTATCTGGGCCTAAAGAATACGGTAATATTTTTTGCAGTTTTAAAATTGTGCAGGCATCGTGTGAACGTAGTCTAAGAACGTGATAAATTCTTGGAAAATGCCTCTCAACGCCATCTTTTCTGTAACCGTTTACCAAGATCAGCTATCCAGTAAAAAAGCAATAAGTAAGCTTTATATTGACGCTTTATAGTCTTACCCTTAGTAAGAGCTCTGCTAAAATACAACCAACTGCCCACATATCGATTCCAACGCCATAATTCTTTGCACCAAAAAGAAGCTCGGGGCATCGGTACCATCTACAAAAAGTTATCAACGATATTATTAAGTTTGAATACTTTTTTAACTACGGGGTTTTAAGACAACAATAAAATTTCAGAGGATCATACTACTGACTTATTTCCTCTTCCCATGGTAGCCTTTCAAACGACATAAGTTTTTTTAATAAGTCCCACGAAATAAGAGTCGAGTCGAGTCGATCTCAGTGCAGCTTCATGTTTTAAAAGAGAAAGAAAGCTTATTAACAGTTTATTTTCCAATGTTCAAGCTCTTTAAACCAGACTTTGAAGTGATTTGGTTGCAAGACGTTGGTGTAAGAAAAATCCCGCAAGTTTATGCCATTTTGAATAAGTGTGCCCAAAATTTCATAGCAATGAGTCCCCATTGACCGAAGTGACATCAATAAATCAAAGAACGCAGGGAAACAAGGTCATAAGTCTAGAAAAAAGGATCCATACAAACCTTGTTACAACTTGATGTGAATATATTCTATTGGGAGATCCAAAGCATCTTGCTAGACCAAAATCAGCAATTTTAACGACTCCTTTTTCATCAATAAGCAAATTATTTGGTTTTAAATCCTGTCGAAAAAGATACCTGAATTACTACCATTTTGTGGCAACGTTGATTCAAAATTACAACATACCGCAATGCTTTCAGACAACGAAGAAATTAGTCTTTCCACTTATTTTAATTAAAGAGCTAAAAGTTTTCAAGATAAAGTTTAGCAAAGAAATTTGGGCCAAAATGTTCAACTTTCAGCAAAATGGCGATTCATATTAATTTTGACAAGTTTTGGAAAAACTCTACAACTTTAAATAACTCTTAAAAAGCTTCTTGCTAAGAAAAATTCGATTCACCAACAGTCACTGAAGGTTCTTTATCGCAGCATTCTAGAATCTGAAAGTGACTTGGATATACATATTTTATCGCAAAAGGAATATACAGCTCTATTCTTTTTTTTCCTAAGAGTAGTTTTATGACATGTTTTTGAAGAGTTGAATGTTTAACTTTTAGCTTTTTCCATAACGTTCTGCGTCCACAAAATAACATAACAATCCAAAAATTGTGGAGTCACAAATTTCAGTCATTGTAAGTCAACTAAAGTTAAAGGGAATAGACATAGCTATATTGAGTGGTCGCTATAAATAGGCTACGAAACGCCCACGCACCCATTGTTTCTTCAGCTACACAATGAAACAGCACGTGCCAACAGTGTCAAATACAATAGACTAGGTATATTTTTAACTTGGTCCGGGCCAGCTTCTAACTATTTCGATTCCCTTTAAGGTAAGAATTTCAATTCAATATCTATCCAAAAAAATGTCCGTTCTTAATGTATCTGTTAATTTTCATCCACCAATGCTACACTCAGGCTGTTATCACTAATAACTAATTAATTAATTGACTCATTGAATGAGATTTTGAAAATGAGATCCAAAATGCAGCACATTTTCAACAGCTTGATCCAGTATGAATGAACAAGGCACCAAAACTTACTCTGTGAAGTATCCAATTCGCATGTAAATATTCTAAACCTTTGATTGTCATAATTGTGTAACTTTTTATATGAGCTGGAGTGATAATTGTTTTTGAATCTTTGATGATAACCTAAAATACAAACAAAAAATTCACAGGATGAGATTTTAAACCAAACCGGATTAAGGACAAATAATGCTATACATAGCAGAGGTTTTTCAAATGTTTTCGTATGGCACAGATCACACCAGCAAAGAATCAGATAAGATCGAAAATGGAAAATAATTTATACATAAGAATCCAAGCAGATCGTAGCTGAACAGCACAAAAAGGAGGGGAGGTCTTTTTTTAACTTCATTCTTTTACTGTGTCTAAAAACTTTATTCCTGTAACTGTCAAGGCAAGCAAACTTCTTACATTGATCAAAACCCTATGTGCTTCCGTCCTTAAGGCAATTTCACGAAATAGTATTGATGAGCAAGACAGCTGATATCTAATCAAGTGGATTTGGGTGCAGTAACTGAAATTTAGGAAAATATTTTATTGCAAGGACAGAAAATATTGCCAGCACATGTTTTTTATTCATAATTGATCAATTACAGTACATATGTCTTAGGTCTTTCAAAAATTCTTGCAGTTTTTAATACCATCAGCATTTCAACAGAATATAGAGAATTATTTATAATTCCTTGGGACTTCTTTTATGTTGAGGCCTGTACATAAGTTTTTATGAATCACGCAAAGGACTTCATGTAGTATAATCTTAACAGTGCACTCACCTCTAAATCTGTTTTCATGAAGTCAAAGACAAGACTGATATTTGATTTATGTCCAAATACATCAAGAAGCTAAGAATATAAAACAAAAATGAATACATCATGTCACACAAAAATTTACCACATGAACAGCGGAAAAGATTTATAAATTAAAGAAGAAATCCAAGCCAAGATGCCCATCTGCTTCTAGTGTTTTGTAAACAGCCATTTTTCTCCACTTTTGTCTCATTTATTTGAACAATGCTGTTTCTTAAATAATTACAAACTTCTCTATTTTCCAGGCTCTTACCATTTATTTTTATAATTTAACGTTTAATCGCAGTGATTATTGTAATGTTATTCTTGAGTGATTGCAAGGAAAGCTGCTTACCCCAATAATATTTTGATGTGATAATTCTTGCAGAAGTTTTATCTCTCTTAGAGCTGTCCGATTCACACCTAAAAGCAAAATTCAGAAATCAATATTTTCAGTTTGTAAGGCTTTGAGATATTAGAAGCTATAATAGCTACAGTACGGGCCCTGCACACATCGACACTGTTTTCTTGCTTAAGAATTCTTAAGAAAAATTAAATTTTATATTATATTTTATTGAATAAATTAACACAACATCAAATTCAAAAATATTACTATACATACCATCTACTGCCTCTGCTCTATGACCAAGTTTTATCTGCAAGGAATAATATGATGGATTTTTATCTGCAGCTTGATTTACAGTACAGGCCTTGCGCACATTACCATAGTTTTTCTGCATAAGAATTCTCAAGAATTTTTAAGAATTCTTAAGAATATTTTTAGTTTCTTTGGAATTCTAGTTTAAAAAATGTACAGTCTTACAAATGACTCAAGAGTTCTTACCTGAATATGACAAATCCTCAAAAATTCTTAAGAATTCTTCAGAATTCTTGTCACGTTAATGTGTGCAAGGCCTGTGTACCATAGAGAGGTGAGCAGTGAGGAAATAACCTGAAAGTGTCTGCAAGCATGGCATACCATTGGACAGGACATAAATGTTCCCTCCAATTTGCTTTTTAAATAGCAAGGCAAACAAACTGTTAAAAAATTGACATCCTGACATCTATCACCTGAAGTGACCTTTTTGCACCTGAACAATTCATTCTTCTTCACACTGCTAGCAAATCTCAGGAGGCTGCAAAAATTGTTAATACCTCTCTTGGCCGCAGCAACTACAATTATTGAAAAATTCTGTACTGGAAATTTACCTTTTTCACAGCAACAATCTTGTTCTCATTTTCAGTATCTTCTGCTTTGTATACAGTAGCAAACTTGGAAGAAAAGGTATCTCTTAGAGTACATCGTCCTTTACATAAGGTAGTGTTTTACTGATAATCCAGACCTGGAAGGGCTCACTAATATAAACTGACTGGTATATGCCTGTCATAACCGTGAAGGTGAAGTTGTAGTTTCCAGCGCCAAGCTCTGGGATCACATAAAAAAGTAGCTAAGCGCTAATCGAGTCCATAACCCCTTTTCATGACACTCAAGAGGTGCTGGTGGCATTTTTTTTTAATGTTGAACAAGGGGCCGAGATATTGCTGACTTGGGGGGCCATCATCACATGACATAGATCTACATTCTTGTTGAGGATACCGAGGACTGCCCCTTTTGTCTAAGCCTTTTGTTATGCTGGTGAAGTTCAACGCAAATCAATAGCCGGGAAACCTATTGCCATGGGGCATGCATGAAAATCTCTTTGTTTCTTTGCTAATCCTTGATTGGATTGTGGTTGGATTCTCCGCCCACATTATTTCCACAAACCAAACATACTTTCTGCGCATGATCATAGGTTTCCTTTTGGGGATAGCCGTTTGATTTTGAACTTCGATTATTCGTATCTCCAACAAATTCGCCATCCAAGCCTTCCCTAGCCCTAGGCCTTATTTTCATTGATTTTTTTTATTTAATCTAGTTCAAATTAGTAGTGATCATTTTTTTTAAATAAATGTCATATTTCCATACAACTGAAATTTGAATGATTGTAAAGTTTAGAAATGGCTGTTAGCAGTTACAAAAGCATACCTGTCCTTCACCCAGATAGCCTACTTTGTGGTATCTTTTCGTCCTATCTTTCAGGTCCTCCATTTTGTAAATGATTTTTGTTGTTGTTGTTGTTGTTGTCAATAAATATCAGATTTTGAAATCGAGGCTTTTTGTAAATGGAACCTGAAAAATTTTGTTGTTGTTGCTTCATTTTTTTCGAGAGAGCGCGAAAGGAGCGAAAGGTGAAGGAAAGATGGAGCTTTTCTGTTGGGAAGGTGACTGGGGCTTGCCTTCCATTGATATTGACTGCTTGTATGTTGCTGTAAGTATAATTTGAGGTGTTATTTTATCATAAGAGTCACAGAATATTAACTGAATAACATAAAAAATCAGTCCAAATCTAAAAATCCACAAAAATAGACCTAGTGAGTAACTAGGCTATACTATAAGTATATGCTATCTACCCTCGCCTCTAAAATCCGAATGAAGAGGCTAGAAATCTGATGTTGTAAAAAATATACAGGATTGGATCCTGACTGGCATTGGCAACATTTGGAAAAAGTAAATGTGCAATCTATTTCATAAGTAAAGAATAGAAATAAAAGGTCATTCAAATGAAAAACAAAAGACCGATTAAAAAAGGCAAGGCAGTCTAGTGAGCCAGGCACACAAAGGTAACATACGATTTCTGTGTGCATTTTTATCAAAGATTATGATCTGGATCTGGATGGTCATTTATGATGCAAAGTGTGCGTTTAAGCTAATTTATTGGAAGGCTGGGTTTGGAAAATCAAGGTGGTTGACCAGCTCATCTTAGCAAATTGTGCATAAAAGAGACAAACAACAGAAAGCCAATGCAAAATTGCTTGCTTTATAGTCACTAATTTTTCCTATTTTAAAGCTGACTGCGTTTTAGAAATATCCAGTGTTTGGTGTGGCAGGCGAAATTTTTTCATTGAAGCCCTTCAATATACATTTGAAAAAATACTGTATTGTCATCTATTTGCAATTTTGTTTATAAATCTACTTACATTTTTAGGCTCATGCAAAATTCTCAGAAGCTCCATTGGAAATCAAATCATCAAGAATTCCAATCATCAATAAAAGAGGTGAGATCTCATTATGCAGCTGAGACGTCCCGATACTGCAATGTAAAATAGACTTCTGATTAGTGATAACCTTTGTTTCAAAACAATCTTCATTCTACACGTTGGCCAATAAGCACTGATGCATTTTGACAATCCAAACAGTTGCTGTCCACAAAGTTAGCTTTTAAGTTCTTAAGAATAAAAATTTGTTCCACACTCATAAATTGATATTAGAACATGAAGAATTCTTCAAACTTCTTAAGAATTTTTAATGTGTGCAAGGCCTGTACTCAGACCTGGCCGTTTGAGACGCCTCGTCACGCACCTCATGGTCTCAAGACGCGTGATCTGTCACGCGCCTAAAAAGACTTCACCTTCAAATCACGCACCTTGGCTTTTATCTTTGAGGGAACTGGTTCTCGATATTCCTGGAATCTGACATCTTTTTGCCAAAAGGAAATCACTCAATTGGTTTGTTATTTGAAATAAATACGATATTGATGCTTAATCCTTCTCTCAATCCTTGCTATTTCCTGTCTATGATAATGACTATTGACACAATATCATCATTCTGATAAGGTCACTGGAACGGGAAGGTCAAATTACATAGCAACCAAAACCACTAAAGTTACAGTTGGAGGACATGTCTCCTAAATCTAAGAACCTTGCTTGGCATGGTCCAGTATTTGATCATAAGTTCGATTTATGAGGAGCATGTGAAGGTGATTTGATCTGGAAGGCTTGAAGGTATTCAATTCCTCTTCATTCCAGGATTGCCAAAAGTGATACGGAGTAACTTAATGAGTGAAAAGCAGTTGTCATCAAACGGCCTAAATACGAGTGTTGGACAAAGAGTGTAAGACGGACAAAAAAACGATAGTTTGTATTGCTGTTAGTGTTACCGTTAAAAATATAATCAAATCTTGATATTTCAACTCATTTCCAGTCTCATTTCCAAATGCTTAAACACTCGTTTCTTCATCCTTAATCTCTAAAATCTCTCTTTTACATAGCAATTTCAAAAGCTTGAAATCATGCGCCTTGCTAAGCGAGGCGCGTGATTTACCGCACGCCACTAAAATAACTTACGGCCAGGTCTGTTTACTGTAGTTTCTTCCAATGTCTTCTTCAGAAAAATGAAGGAAATAAGAATGAAGAAGGTAGATAGATCCAGTACAGGCCTTGTGCACATTAACATTACTAGAATTCTTCACATCATAATAAGAATTTTTGAGCCATATGAAAGACCGTAGATTTTTTCAAACAAGAATTCTTAAAAAACTAAAGATATTCTTAAGCATTGTTGAAAAGTGTTGAGAATTCTTTGGCAGAAAAACAGGGTTAATGTTTGCAAGGCCTGTACTGTAGATAGATAAGCTGCTCTTACCATTGCCCCATTTTTTTGCTCAGCCTTTTCTCATCTNGTTTAAAGAATATCTGACACCTTCCAATGTACGAAGGAATCGTCAACCCCGTAATATAGACCAGCTTAAAGATGCGATAGGATAAGAAAAGAGTGCAATGCAATGACAAGAGAAATGATAAGAAGAGCCTTCCATGCAATGGGAGACCGGTGCAGGGGATGCATAGCAAACGATGGACATGCGTTTGCAAATGAGTGAATTTTTTTAACTGATTGGCGGTTGTTGTTCGTATTAGACAGGACTAAGTGAAATGTTATTAACCATAGAGTTTAGATAATCGATATATTTTCTGTGGTCACCTTTTCTCCAAGAAGCAACACTCTGTCGTGTCCTGTTCTAGAAATCAGAGTTACTTGCAGCAATGTTTTTTCGTTGAACACACCAAATTCAGTTCAGAAGGTGTCAGATATTCTTTAAACATGGTCAAAAAATAGCATTCTTTAGGGACAAAAATATGCTATCACGAACGCTCAAATCAATGATGCAAGGTGAAATTAATTAATTCTAGCCTTTTAGAATATTACTTTTCTGAAAAATCAAACAAAAACAGCAACAAACGTATTATTTGAGAATTTTAAAGAATTGAGATGTATCAGAAAATGGATACCGTCTGTCATCAACTGGTCAACAAATTTGGGTAACTTTGAGCAAAAAATCTATTTCATTGGCAAATATAGGTAAAAGCAATACATCAAAGTTTAAGTTCAAGCTTATGGATTACGAAAATCGATACCATAAATTTATAAGACTCAAGTCGACACCGCAGAGGCGCTTTGCAAGTGGCCCGTTTTTTCTGATACACCCGGTATTATTTACGTCTTTTTAGAGGCAGTACATTGGCCTTTGAAGCTTTAATGCAACTTGATCACACTTCTCATTCTTTTTTCAAGGCTCCAAAAGTACTTTCAAATTGTGAATAAAAATACTTCCCATCTAAGTTAGCCTTTCCTTTATCTAACACTTAACAGCTTGATAATCAACATAGCAAGGTTTCTCTTACCTTTGAATTTGGCAAATGTACCACAAAGTTTTCTTTATGCTGTTTATAAGTATAGTACATAGTGTTTTTTTCTAATAGTTTCCAAACATTTTTTCCTGTCAACTTCAAGGCCTATCAACCTGATTTTGGCCTGACACCTGAGCAATATGCAAATGTGGTTGCCTTGAAGGCACTTGTTTTAGACAAGATTCGTCCATATGTGGTAAGTCAATCATATCTGTATGTGTGGTCTTTTTTATATTCAAGATATATCCAAAAAACTAACCTTCAATTACTGTATTTTTGTCTTCTGAAACATGTTGAGATGAAAAACTTCTGCTACTGCTTTTTGAAAGTGTGAAACTTCTTTAGGCTACCCACTGCACCACATTAACATGACAAGAATGTTCAATAATTCTTAGAAATTTTCAATGATGCTTCACATTCTGAAAAGAATTCTTGAGTGGTTTGAAAGATTGCAACAAATTTTTAACCAGTATTTATACTACTGCTGAACTGTTTCCACCGAGTTTTTAGTATTTATAAGAAACATAAATGTTCTCAAGAATTCGAGGCAAGAAAACAAAGTTAATGTGTGTACTGTACTGTATATCATCTGCTCAGAACACCTACAGTATGTCATTATTAAAGCAAAGCAGATCAACCCCACTTGCAGATCATCTCAAGGATAAAAGGCTTTCTCCAAGGAGAGAGAGAAAACGTAACTTGGACATTAAATTTGAACCCATAATGGCTTCTGCACGGAAGGCAACAGCACTAACCATGGCCCACCATGGTTTTTCGCAAGCAATGTTTTCACTCTTATTATTGGTTAAATCCTTTTGCCTAAATTGCAAATGCCCAATTTACCTATTTGATGATAGGCATTCGAATCTGGTTTGAAAAGTTCAAAGGATCTACAGTACAAGCGAGATTCTATATTGATTGTTCACATTCTAAAATCTGCAATTTACCAGAATTTACCAGAAAGATATCACTGGTTCCAGATTCTTTCGCTAAAAAATTACAAAATCTTTCAATGGCCTTACAAGATTGTTCTTTCCTTTTTGTTTAGATGTATTGTCTTTGGATGGATAGCAGAAATTTTACAGAGTTTTCAAGACCACTCTATGCGAAGAAGTGCATGTTTCCTCTCAACTTTATTGTGCCTGGCAGAATATACCAAGATGCACTTAACTATATAAATGGAACTAAATTGCATGCAGACAAAACAAGTGATGTTATTGGAGAGGAGGTACTCATTTATTACATTGTTGCATGCACCTTGTTTACGATCATTTAAATCACGTTCGAAGTATTGGATTTGAGTTTAGGGTGAACCGTGAGAGATGTATAGGTGATTTCACCAATGTTGGGTATATTGTTTCAGAGTTACTGATAATTCTCAAGAGTTACTGGTAATTCCACTTGAAGATGTTTTTGAAAAACTGATAGAACTTACGATCAAACATCTTCAGAATTCAGATGCTTTTAAAAAAACACGCTGCAAGTTCCACGTTTTGGTTTTTAGCCCCATACTGTGGAGAAAAGAGTGGATTTTTATTTTACGGAGCAAATATTTCTGCGAATTTGTCGAGTACAGCGGTATGAATGCAGCCAAATATGATAAATTTATATTGTCTTTTTCAGTTGCATCTAGAAGCTGTGGACTGCATCAACCTGTTATCAGCTCAATTAGGAGACAAAGCGTATTTCTTCGGTGACAGGTTAGTCTTCGTGTATTGTCAGGTGTATAATACTTGGTGTCATTATTGGCCATATTAAATTTATCTTCATCAGTTTTGACGAAACTTGAAGAGGCTCGCTGTACCGAGGGAAAAATCAATGATTTTTTCGTACATCTTCTTTGAAATCACAAAAAAATCACAAACAAACATCGCAAAAATCGCAAAAAAATGTCACACAAAACCACAAAAATCGTAAAAATCACACAAAAATCACAGAAAAAAACCTCATGATTTTAAAATCACAAAAATCACGTACACTATTTTGAGAAGTGATTTTCCCCTCGAGCTGTACTGGATTGGACGATGCTCCGCGACAATGTTTGATAGAATGTTCCATTTCTGTCGATAAAACATCAAGCAAAAAAAATTCATAAGCGGGGATGGCTCAATGGTAGCGCGCTTGACTACCAACCTAAGGGTTGGTGGTTCGAGTCCCCGCCCTGTCGAACCTGCTACGTAGAGTGAGGAGAGTCGCCAACTCTCTGTAATTCCAGGCTAAAGGAATCGCGAGGTGTGGTCACATCGAGAGGAAGGACAAGGACATTGCTTCGATAAGCGTAGCTTCTCAGTGTCCTAAAACTACCTTCGGATGCTAGGTAGCAATATAGAAAGAAAAAAAAAGCAAAAAAACGAGGTTGCTCACCCGGTGGGGTGCTCGTAAAGACTTAAAAGAGACTTCAAGAAGAAACAGAGAGGATTTATGCGAAAAAGGACATGAAAAGGCAATTAAAAATGGAGCAAAGAATTCGGATCAAAATTTTCCAATTTTCAGCTTCTTAACAATAGGAACATCCAAGATCATATCCTAAGAGGCAGAAAGATTGTCCATACCTTTAGAACAGTGTGGCTTATTTTAGTGAAATGTATTTAAGTTACCCTTTCCAGTATACAGTAAACTATATGGTTCTGTGAAGTTGTTGTACGTAGTATAATGCAAATTTGTACAGTCAGAGAACCCTGAAACATTTTTAACCAACCCCTAGTGTCGCCTTGTTCTTAAAAGTCTGAATGTACAGCCTTTAAAGAAACTCACTTTTTGACATCAGCCTATTGTTCTTCCTTAATTAGTCTATTGTTCTTCTATTGTTTTTGCAAAAATTCAGGGTATGAGTTTCTTGTAATAAGTGCTTTCTTAAAGGCGGGAATTTACTGTATACCACCCTTTGATTGAACACTAACATGTAAAGTACAATGTAGCACCGTTATCTCGTAAGCTAAAGATGCTTCCCCTTTTTCTTTCAGGCCAACAAGCTTCGATGCCCTTCTGTTCGCATACCTAGCACCACTGGTGAAAGCTAATCTAGCAAGCACCAAATTACAAAATCATGTCAAAGCTTGTGAAAATTTAGTGAAATATGTCAGCAGGATTTTAACGAAATATTTTTCAGAAGAAAAGGCGGATAAAGACAAAGGAAATACGGGTAGGGTATAATTTTAAAAGAATCCATGATTCGGACCAGATTTTTGAATATGGTTGGCTGTTTTAGCTTTGCAACGACAGTGAAATATGCTCATATAAAACTTTTGCTGTGCTCTTTACAGTGCCTAATTCGTAGAATATTCTTAAAAATCTGTCTGTTCAAGTGCTCAATTTTGCAAAGTGTTCAAAATATTTGGAGATTTCAAATTTTTTCAAGATTTATTTTACTTTATGAATCTCTCCTTTGAAACAACGACTGCTTGTTACTTCAATACTGGTTATTATTTGAGTTCAAAGATTGCTGGTTTGAGAGATTTTCCAACTTTTTGGAGACACATAGGACATAAAGGATAGCAGCTCGTGTTATTCAAACGCAGAATAAGTAGAGAAGATTATCGTACTATATTGTAGCTGGATAAGTTTGGCTTTGAAGGGCTTGATACCGTTTGCAGTCATTCTTTTGATACGTAGATCTTACTTCCTAAATCTGCACTTACGTTCTTCATTGAATCTAGCCTGTTGGTGTCACACAGAGCAAGGCTCGTTTTCTATTAGAAAAATCCATAGGAAAGGGAGCAAAATTAATCGTAGTTTAGCGATGTATGTTAGTGTGCACGGAGGAGCAAAATTATCATGTGCTATGTCCAATCTATCTCCATGTAACTGTTCCTATCAACTCATGTCTACCATTTTATATTGTAGGAACTTCAAGCAAACCGCCAGCAGAGGAAGCTGAGAAAGATCATGAATGGGTACTACCGGTAGCTGTAGCATCATTAGTTATGTTTATGTATGCAACGAATATTGGACTGCTTAGCAAACTAAGGCGTTGACACGGTTACACATCAGTATTTATTTATTTGGTCGTTTGCATATCGTTAGAAACGATTGGATGTGTATCACTCCGAGACCCTTCGAGTGAAAACTTTGGACAAGAAAGACTAGTAAAGTAGTTTGGACCAAAAAAGTTTTGACTATATTGATAGAAATTTAGGACATAATAGTTTGGACTTTATAGAATCAGAAAATTGGTTGACGTCAATTCTGAAAGACCCGTAGTCTCTGTGCTGTTATGATAAAGGGCACTAGACTTATTTCATGAGGCTTTGTTTTCGCTCCTTTCCATAACAATCAATTTAATTTCAATGGAGCAAAACTTAGACTCATGTCATCAGTCTAAAAGGACACTGCCGTACAATTTTCCGATGAGAAGAATCAAACTTTGTTTGTAATGTGGATGCTTTCAAAAGAAGAGGAAAAAACTGTCTGCAATTTATCCTATACTGGGCTAATCATGAGACATATTTCTATTTTGAGACCAGTGATACTGCAAAGACAGTTGCATTATTACCCCTTTACCCAACTCGACTTCATGTGAAGCTGAACGAACGGTCAGTTTTGTTGTATACCGTAGACTCAACACATTCCTTTCACAATATTCTCTAAAGTGTTTTTGAAGACTGATAAATGAATGATGAACATTTTGTAGTTGTGATTATTCTTGAAGTGTATTTTAGTAAGAAATGAACAGATGAAGTATATCAGAATTTAGATTGCTCTGTTTTCTGGAATGCAACCTGCATCTTAATATGAACCATCTTGTTATTTATTGTGAAAAATATACCTTCTAAGTCCCAAGCTATTGATGAAAAACTGCTTAGAGTTGTTTGATACAAAAGAATCGTAATACAGTAGTTTCGGAATTTAACTGTTTAAACCGAAAAACAAATTGACACAGTCTAGCTACAAAGCCTGCCAAAAGTCTTGGAACAGCTCAGCTAATTTTGCCTTGTTTTGCGATTTTCCCCTCTCCTCATTAGAACAATGTTGTTCTGTGACGATAACATGAGGACAGGACGATTCGCGACTCTGATGAAATGCTACGACAATAACCTTGCAAATCAACATTGTTTGGGGGAGAGGGGGTGCCTCAACTAATCTCTACTGATAGAATTGCAGAAAAGTGTGAAAACTATTTTTGTTGTGATACTTTATTGGATTTTTACGAGAAAACCAAATCTTAAAAAGGTTCCGCTAAGTTCTGCTTTTCCTTTGAGGGTTCCACGAATGGCCGCTCTCGAGGAAATCCCTGGGAACTTCGAAACGGACCGGCCGATTTTAACGATATAAAGTTTCAAAATGCAATTGAACATGTCGGCACTCATTAAGGGCCTGTTTACATGGGAGTTTTCAGCCCGAGCTGAAACTTCAGACCTGTTACCCGAGGTGAAATTATTGTGCCATTACAGGGAGAGTTTCAGCCCGGGCTGAAAGTCTGAGAGTTTCAGCCCGGGCTGAAAGTCTGTCTAGTACCAAAACTAGAGGAAAACGAATGCGCCATCGATATTTCAGCCAGGGCTGAAAAAATATTTGCTTTTACATGGGAGCGTGTCTTGCAAAACAATGGGGATTAATACCCTAATTAAGGGATTAACGTTTCATCTCGGCTAGCGCAAGGCGAGCTGAAATTTCAGCCCGGGGCGAAACTTTTTCTATGTAATAGCAAACTGATATTTACAAGCGTTTGACTGTAGAGGAGGGATGAAATTCACCTCGGGTAAACGGGCTCAAATTTCAGCCCGGGCTGAAAACTCCCATGTAAACTGATCCTAAAGTCAATACGTTAATGTTTAGGGAAAAGTAACCATTCAAAGGGAGATCGTTTTTCTAACTCACCCGGTTGCCTGAAAACAGCAAAGACGGAAACCACAAAAAACAAAGAACAAAACAGATTGCGTTACGTGCTGGTCTGACTATTGCTATTTCTATGTCACAATTTAATACCAAAATACAACTACGACAATTAGAATATCAACGATGTCTTAATTAATAAACAATTATAATTACACAAGAGTTGCGCAATGAACGAAACACAGAATATTCTGAAAAAATGAATACATCATTGGGCATCGCAAAACACCCATAATTGTTCAAAATTTATGGGTCTCTCGTGTATACGTTGCTCAAAATCTCTCGTATAAATTTTTGTATTTGGTAAATTATGGTAATTTCGTTCCTCCTATTTAAGTTAATGCAACCGTAGTCGGTCTAAAAAATCCTTCACACAAAATTTTCCTTAAAAATTAGGGATAATATTGGACCAAATTACCATTACCGTCAAAGCAAGCTAGCTGGGCACTTAAAGGCTCTTGGGCAACCGGCATGCATTGCTATCGTTTGCTTTGTTTTTCGTGGATTTCATAGATCTCATTCAAGTTCAATGTTTAACACCCGAAAGGTGAAATATGGCCGCATCTGGAGCTGCAGCGACGTGCTGCTGACTTGAGGGACATCACAAAAGTATCTTCATGCAGCATGAAATTAGGCCACCTTTACAAATAGGGCAGCAATGCATGCCGGTTGCCCAAGAGCCTGTAAAGGCAATCCGTAACGAAGATGATCAGGACAATACAAAGAATATAGCTGTCTTTTGTTCAGCCGTCCTTCCGTCGTGTTGAGCTCCGAGTTTATTGCAGCCAATCAGATACGTGGCAGACTACCTTTAAAGCGAAACAACTGGGAAAAGCATGCTTGCAGCTCTGATAAATAAGCAAAACATTCTTTTTCAATTATTGTGCGAATTTTAATGATGAAAGTATACAATCAACAAATTAATAAATAAGCTACATTCTATAACAGGTTAGGCTGAAATCATGATTTGAAGCGTTTTCCTGACTCTGCCCAAGGTTACGGATTCTAAGGTAAACACGTGTAAAATGTACAGAAGATGTCATAACACGGGATCAAACAGGAATGCACTATCTATCCACATCACTGTAACCGAGTTTGCGCTTCCCGGAAAATTTGGAGTCGAGTCCTTTTCATAACTGCAGCTTTTTCAGATCATAGTTTTGCAAAATCATTTCAAACTCTTGCAGCAACACGCCTAAGATCAGAAATATTGCAAACTCCAAGTTAACATCAGGACAATTTAAAGCTCCGCAGTTAGCCCCTGCTTATCTGACTTTTCGTTAGCCTGCGTCACAGACCATAACCAGAGCGAGTTATGGTCTGTGTGATGGACTAACTTTTGTTGTCCCAACGACTTCAGTATAAACAAATTAAACAAACAAAGAGCTAGACAAGCCAATATCATTATTTGAATAACCATGGAATAATAGATTTCAAAAGATCTCTGTGAAACTGGGACAACAAAAGTGAGTCCATCAATCACACAGACCATAACTCCTCCTCGTTATGGTCTGTGACGCAGGCTAACTTTTCGTAGGCCATTAAACGTGGATACGTTGATGAAGCATTATTGTTTCAAAAGTTGAGAAACGCGTACAGTAGGTCTTTTATTTTCGCAAGCAGTTTGACAGCTCTAACATGCAAGCAAGTTCACTGCATCGGATCTCCTAATTCCGCCTTGCTTTGTCACAACAGATTAAGATTGGAACAAAACACTACTAAAAATATTTTCCTAAGTTGAACTAATTTACCATTATTGTAACTGTTCCAGCATTCAGTCGTTCTCGTTTGATCTGTCTTCATTTGATGTTGATGCCATCCTTGCTACTTTTCTTGAAGGACTTGAAGTGTCTGATGAGCTCAACTGTCGTTTTTGTTGCAAGTTCTACGAAATATAAAAACAAAATAGGTTTACAGCGCCCTTCAAATATATACCAAAGAAAACTTGTAGTTCACAGAAAGTTGTAGAGAGAAGAAAAACATAGAAGAAAAGGTTAGAATAAAACAGAATAGAATTGAAGAAATAGAATTATGAAATGAAATAGATTTGTTATCAAAACACTGGAACAGAATAGCCTTAAATAATAGGATCGAATATGTTTTAATTCCAACGTAATTTACATCAAATAATATAAAATTACCAAAGATATGACAAAACAAAATGTTTGACTTAACCCATGATTTATTTATTTATTTCGTGCGTTGTACATACAAAGACACAACCTGTCCGAGATGATTTGGCTTGTGCCCATTTCAGATTTCAAGATATTTAGTCCTGTCATTTCTTCAGAGAAATGGGTTCATTTCAATAGTATTACAATTTTGGAATAGGGGAGGTGAAATTAAAAGATATGCTGTCATCTCTTTGTGCAGTTTACGTTAATTTCCAATGAAAAATTCATTAACTTTTGAATTAAATATTTTTCTAATTTCAGATTGAATCTGCTTCTTACAACACATTCTCCCTCGAAATAAGCCATTAATAGTATAACACTCTGTTCAAATTGATCATTAGTAAATTTACTGGCTATCAAACTGTGTGTCAGATAATATTAAGTCTAGCTTAAAAACAATAGATGAAAAATGTCCACCTTTACATCTGACTGCTGCCGCAGATATCGTAACAAAATGTTTGTCTTGTCTGTGATTATAACTGAAAGAGAAAATCTCATATAAATCAATGCAAATTCCTTTAGCAAATTTGCACCTATCTAATTGTTAGACAATAAACATCTGAAACATTGACTCTGTGAGCTGTTAACATTTGCCACAAAATCAAATATGTGTTAACAATATTATAATGGCAAAGTAGAAGGCATTCCGTTTTCCAGCTCAGGGCTCTTGAGGCAATGTACACAAAGGCTTAAAAATCCATTATTTACTGACAAAAATAATGTCTTTACTCTGAAACATTTGTGGGCTCTCTGATTGGCTAATTTCAAATTAGTTATTCTTGTTTCTTCTCTTTCAGATCTTATATGAAAATATTTCTACTTACCCTGTGGCTTGACTTGTTGTTGCTCTTCAAATTGTATGTAAACTGTTGGCCTCTTTGACTGTGTAACAAAATTGTTGTATCCCAATTATTAATGACAATAAAAAATTAGTTTCCTCAAAGGGCCTTTGGTCGCTAACATAAACAATAAAATATAGTTATAAAAGGAAAAAGAAATTTTGACAAATGAAACAGTGAAATTTTCCATGAATCTTACTTGCAGTGCAGCAAATAGGAAAATATGTTCAAATGAGATAACTTACTATAAGTTTCCAGCAATGGTGGGAGCAGTTGCCAAACTCTGAGGGGACACAGGGGAATGGGGGTGAAAGTAATTTTTGAACTATGTCCTTTGGACCATAACCTCTGGAAAGATCTATATTTTTATTCATACTGTAACTCGAAAATCAATTTTGTAGGTCCTCCTGCAACCCTTTCTCCTTGGCTTTGGACAATTTTCAATGAAACTTCCAAAAATTATTTAAGTCCTAAGAACTCGCCAAAGAATAACTTAATCTAGTTTCAACACTTACTGTACTCTTTGCTTGAACCCCTTCTGCATTGAATCTTGTAAAATTTTCTTTGTTGAACGATGGAAGACCTTTTAGAAAGTCCCCTGCCTGAAAAGCATAATAAATTCATGTGCAAAACTGTGGATCACAGAATGGCTATCACACAGGCATCTAAACTTACTAAAGTATTGGTTGAACACCATGAAAAAAACATGTGCTTACATTACAGACTATGATTACAGTAAAACCCTGGGTATAAGAACCTAGTGGATTAAGAACCTGCCGGTGGAAATTTTCCAATTAGACTACCATTTTATAAGAGCCAATCCATTGTATTCATTGTTTAAGAACCCAGGCTGACTTGCAAAATTGTAGGTTCTTATATGCGGGTTTTTACTGTATTAGTATGTGAACTCAGGGGTGGCGCCAGATATCTTCCGACAGAGGGACTGGAACTTCCGACAGGAGGGCTAAAATGACTAAAAAATGCAGTTTTTGTACGTCATTTTGCCAAATTCCATCCAAAAATAACCAAACATTTCCTCTGATGGGGAGGCTAGATGCTTCCGATGGAGGGGCTTTTGCCCCCTTAGCCCTCACTTGGTGCCACCCCTGTGTGAACTATACCAGGTGCACCAAAAAGGTTCCTACTTTTGACAGGCCATGATAGATCATACACAAGGCAGATTTTAAAGATTGATGATGTAATCTGTAGTCAAAATCCTGAATAATACTTGGCAATTTTTGTCAATTTTTTGGTAGGCTACCTCCTGACCAATTAGCGATTCCTTGAAAATTATTGGTTTAGAAAATTATTGGCGATAACCTATTTTTCATTCACTATGAAATCGACCGATTTTGGGTTAAATGGGCATTCCTTTGGAACCAATGTGGCCTCGATGCATCCCTTCATGGCATGAATTGACGGTAGATGCTGTTTTGAAAACAAATGAACTTGGTGTTTGGTGCATTTTTCCTCAAATAGGTTGGCATGCAGTGACAACAAAAATTTATCGGGTTCACCTAAAAATATGAAATTTTGCCCAATTTGGCTCACCTGAGCTGCAATGTAGTTCTCATTCAAATTTGTTCAAACACGCCCGTGCAATTTTTTGTCTGATTCAATCCAGACTGGAAAGCTTGCTGTGCGCGGTGGATTTCTCCGCCATGCACTTTAAATTTCAACTGCGGTTCAAGCTGCGAACTTTTCGTAAAATAACAAAAGGGAACAATAGGGCTATTGTTTGGTGACACAATTACAGCCGTGCAAGCTATTTAAAGGGAGTACAAAGACCAGCAGCCTTTGCCATCGTTTGTTTTTGTTTCTGTGAATTTCGTACAGTCAGTTATTCTGGAAGCTGTGCAGAGCAAGTTGCTGACTGTGCGCAAAGCATGCTGGTCTTTGCACTCCCTTTAAATGAATCAAGGAGAGATCCTTCATTCTGCAAACTTTCCAATCTGGGATGCACTCATCTCATTTTGACAACGTGCATATTATTCTGCAAGATTCTGCACTCTAGTGGGTCATACTGCAAATATGTAGCATTTCATATCATCTTGTAATTTATTCAAGTAAGTAGATGACAATTATTTTGATTCGATTTTCGGGAACTTGCAGATACTGCAGACAGGCCTAAACCTGCTGTAAACAGATTGAATCGAAACTGACAGAATATTGATATTTAAATGCTATTAATTTTGTTATGTTATTATCACAAAGAAGAAGATTGATTGGTATATCTTACCATCTTCTTTGACACAAACTTTTATCGGACTTCTTGTTGGATTGCGAAAGACTGCAATTCTTGTTGGCAAAATATGGGATCCGATGTGGAGCTGAAGATAGGGGTGGGCCTAAAAATCGTAACTGAACTTCAATTTATTTCTTTGCAATAAATCTCCAAGTTTCAACACGACTTCTAGCACTTTCTTGATGAAATAGTCTTTCTTTTCATGGCATCAATTATTTCTATACGTATGGCGGAGAGTCTTTGCAAGGATAGCTCGAAGTTCGATGCAGAGAAGTCTCTTCGCTTCTCTTTTCGTCGTCAGCTTCGGTTCGGTTTGATCTGCGCTTTACCAGGAGCCTCCTTTGCAAGTTGAAAAACATTGAACATATTGAACATTTTGAACATTTTGAAACATTGAACATTCCATTGAAGCATTCTGAACATCTTGGATACAAAACATACCGAACATAACGAACATGACCACAACACTGAAGACGGTAACGCACACACACACACTAACGCACACACTGAACCTACTGCATACAAACGTAGATCACACACAAAAATTGAAAAACTTCAGTACTCGGACATATGTATCTAAAAAACGTTTTCTTTCAATCAAGAAAAACCAGAGCATATTTTCACATCAGATTTTGTGCGAATTTGATTGTGATTTCATTACAACTCTCAGGCACTTCAAATTAAACAATGTTGATGAATTTGGCGAAACTAAAGCCAGTTTTCCACTAGGCAAATATTTTCGCGCGAAGCGAATTTTTTGTCGCAAAAAAAGACGAGCAAGCGCGAGACGAGAAAGAGAGTGGAAACGTATCGAACTCACTTTTTCGATGAAGCGAACAGCCAGAGAAAGCGGCTAGTGTCAGAAAACACAAGAAAGAGATTTTTGCAAATTCAAATTCATAGGAATGCCCTCGATTAAAATTAAAAGGCTAGGCCTTTAGAGTTAAAATTACAGCCTATGAAAATCAGCCATACTTCCTGCTAATAGCTAATTTACAAACTAGCAAAATTTCCTTTGCCGTAAATTTTCAACAAAATATTAGCTAAAATTTGACACTAAACGGCAGCTTTTGTATAATTGTAGATTTCTATTCAATAACTGACTTCAAAGGATTTTATTTTATTTTATTTTTGCATACTTGTAAACATCTCAGCAATTAAGATATCAATTTCAGGTAAAATTCCATAATCTTTTTTACGAAAATTACACGTGGCCCATAAAGTGTGCATGAAATCTCAGTTGTTACGGTCGAATTGAATTGATCAAAATGCATTTTTTGCCGCTAAACGGCAGGCTTAGTGAAATCAGGTGATCTTAACCCTATGTCTTAACCAAAAGCATCTGAGAAGAAATTGTCTTTTTTCCATTTAATCTTATTTAACCAAGACATCCATTCAGTTATACGAAAAAAGTAAATTACAATAAAACGTTTCAATGATAAATTATAGATCTAAAAATATGTTTTCCCTAAATACTCATTTTCCTTACGTTTTCATCTCACATTGATAATAGATCCCACTCATTAGAGGTTACATGTACGCTTTTGGGTCAGCCGTGATAACTCTAAATTGCACAAAAATTCGATACTAAAATATCACATCAGGAATTGCAAAATCTGTTAGACAGTTTCAAAGTTAAAAAGTTACACAGTTTACTTCACTGCTACGCAACAAAAGTATATACTGTATTCAACCAGATTTTGCTGCACAGGAAAATGAAGTTTATCGATGCATCCGATTTCGCATAAGGATTCCCGACTGCTTCCCATAATGAAGGGGTTTCTAAAAATTGCTTCTTTCATATCTATATTATCTGTTGTTTTAGTTCATAAAATATAATCGACACATTGCAGTGTGTATTCCCCAAGATCAAGTCGACGGCCAGCCCTCTTGTCAGCATATGCTAAAAAGGACCGTGAGATCTTGGCAAAGTCAACAGCAGCTTATCGCATAGACAAGGAATCCTGAATAAGCTTTACATGTGTAGAGTAAAATGGGTTCATGCAGACTCCATCTTTATTTCTGCCGATCCAATGGTCGAACGAAACGTTCTTTAAAGACCCTTGAACACCAACAGACTGGTTTATAAACAAACCCTTTGTTTGAAGAATGGCGCGTGGCGTCCAGTCATGCTTGCAGAAAGAAATGGATAGGTCCACTACAATTTCTGAAACATAAATTCTGCGAAGGGGCTGTAAACACACACACTGTTTTTGGTGTGCAATGGGTCTAATGAACGTAGCAACGAAGTAAACTTTTAAGGACCATCAATAACAAACCATAGTTAAATCTAAGATAATAGGAATATCAGGTATCAACAACATTTCTTGATAATCTGCCACTTTGTATGGATCCATTTGATTTCGTCATTGCCTCAGTCTCAGAATAAACACAGATTTTACATCTACAGTTCTCTGGGCAAATATCCAATTCTCTTGCCTCTTTTTCTTCGTCAAGACAAATTTTGCATCTACACCCTTCAGCACAAACTGCAAGTTCCCTGTCTTTGGGACTAGCATAACTGTCATCTTCGGTATCATAGTGATCACCTAGCAGTGCTGCGTGGCTTGGTATGTCACCGTGACCTGTTAAGTACGGGTTTCGCTTACTGTCCCTATCCAGATTGTTACTACAGTCAACCGTGCTTCCATAGTTTATAGGTTTGCCAGATTTGCATTTTGGTTTCGCTACAAAGTGTAAAATAGGTTAATAAACAATAAATCAATCTTATCACTTTTATCAGTAAAGCACTACTATCCTTCATCTTACGCTTTGTACCGGGTGAATCAATAAAAACAATCCCCGTTTGCAAGGCTACTGCTCTCTGGATATCATGGCAGTAATATTGGCAAACATATCATTTAATGGTGGACATGTTCAAATTGATTTTAAAATTTACCTGACTGAAATCGGCCACTCCGTTGCGAAATTATGGGGGATTTTCTCGAGAAAGGGAAATCACGACAAAATTTTCGTAATATTTCTGCCCTACAGCAATGACTTCAACACGTTTTAGCACGTGCTATCCTCTTGGGAGGATGAAATCATCCGGAATAATGTTATTATGCTGCCAAGGTGAAACTTTCATTCTCCCAAGGGATAACACATGCTAAAGCATGTAAAAGCCAGAGGCGCCGGAAGGAGAACGAAGCGGCGGGGGCAGGCACTTAAAAAGGGGCACTACAAAATAGGAGAACTGACACATTGCATTCTACTCAGCAATTTTTGTTT
>REGM01000087.1:500106-526258 GCA_004194415.1 Aurelia aurita | reverse complement strand
GTAAGGCAGAAATATTCGGGATAATTTGGACGTGATTTTAGGTCTGTTTTGATGGTTTCTTAAAAGAGCTTTCTGGAGAAAATCCCTGATAATTTCAGAACAGAGTGGCCGATTTCAGTAAAGTAAATACTTATAAAGTGATTTGAACATATCCACCATTGAATAACATATTTGCCTTCAAACGGGAATTGTTTTTTATTGACTCACCCATTATATACTTCGCTTGTTTTGTCCTCAAAGCGGCTAAGACTAGATAATCTTTGCTTTTTTTGAGTCGTATAAGTTACACATTGTGTTTAGTATTTCTTACAAACAAAATAAACAAAAAAATTAATGCAGAAAAGCTACAGGGGTAGAAACAGTCTACCTTTGGCATGACTGAAAAATTTGTACTATTACTAAACATAGACTATACCACTGCTACCAGACAGCAAAGAAAATCTAAAGGTGCGAAGAAATGGGAAAACCTTTTTAAATATTTTGCGAGTAACTCAATGCAATGAACTCTCAACACCTTGACGAAAGACCACCACACATATCAGCGATATGTGTGGTGCTCCTGCGTCGAGGTGTATCGGACACCATCCTTCGTGGGTACTTTGTCAACCTTCACAGAGCCCTTCGAAGTGTGGCTAAAGATGAATTTTGTTGCATGATACATATGTTTTATCGCAAAGGATAAACGACTTATTTTCTACGTAACTGCATAAAAACTTACCTGTTTTCTTTGATCCAATAGTAGATTTTGATAAAGTTGCCAATAAGATCATTGCTAATACTGCTGCCCCACCAGGAACAAAAGACAACACAACACGATAATAATGAGCTGATATTTCGCATCTATGAGATCTGTAAAAGTAAAGAAATTCGAGTAAGAAACCAAATTTAAAGTTATCACAACAACATGATCAGATTTTGTACCAATAGCCTCAGTTTCTTTTGACTAGACTTGCTCTAAGTCTATTCCGTGGTCTATCAGCGCTAAAAGAATATAATGACTTCTGCGGGGGCGTATGCCACGAGGAAACTGCGAGAGAGAGAGAGAAAGCGAGAGAAATATTCCGTTCTCCTCACTCATGGCATACGCCCCCGCAGAAGTCATGACTGTCATTATATTCTTTTAGCGCTGATAAACCACGAAATAGACTTGGAGCAAGTCTACTTTTAACTGACACGCCAATTCAAAGCGATCAGAGACTGTATACAAAGGAAATCATCTCAAGCCACAAATCAAAACAAAAATTGCAAACGGTGCCCTAAAAACTGTACGGCTGACCGCCTCATTTTGCCTAACAAAAGAGGTTATTGTGGGAGGTTGTATGTGCATATCGAAAGAGGACGGATAGATGCAAACATCTGCCTTGCGAAGATCATTTTCCGCTCAGAGACAGAGCATTAAATGTCTGAATTAGACTGCGTTCACACGATACCGGCACAATTTGAAAACGGCATACAAATGTTACGGATAGGCCTTCTGTTCACACGAAAGTGGGGCTATTTGGAGAAAAAAATTCTCATTAACACACCCTCAAAAACTTTTGCAACATAGATACCCTATACAGAGGCAAAGCTTCAGAAAGTATAGGTGTGGTGAAACCTCTCCTTTGCCGCGCCCTATTCAAGGATTCCAACATAAAAATCGTATGTGAGTAAATATCCAATGGATAATCACAAACAAAGCTAAAACTTCATAAAATAAACTCGCAATTTCGTAAATCAGTTTTGTTCATCTTTTCCTCGTGGTCCGTAGCCTACTTCTCCGTCCGCATGCTCCTTCATAGCTACGTCGTTCGCCAAATAGGGTCTGTGTAGCAGCAAGTGTCCATTTCAAAAAGAGGGGTACACCATATGCGGCAAAGGCATTCAATGCTACTCCATAAATAGTACTTTGACTAGACTGACTCAGAAAGTGTGACATTATCTTAAGTCTAAAAATATATGAAAAGCACGCACCCTCCTGGAACTGTGTCACAGCTGGGATGAAATTTCTGTATAATCATGACTGCAGTGCCATTGGCGACCTTATCAAAGAAGCTCATTGCTCCATATATAAATGCACCAGTGCTCTAGGATTGGAGAGGATTTCAAATAGTTAGTAAGTAATAGCAAATTAATGAGTATTCGATGAAATTACGCATAAAAATTATTGAGAATTCTACTGAAGGACGTCAAGATATTTTTTTAGTAATATAAACTTAAAAGTCGTCAAAAGGAACAAATTTGAAGCCTTCATTAATTAAGGAAACCTGAAGTTTTGCTTTAATTCTGTGATAGAGCAAAGTGTGTTTTCATTATTCAGAAGTTTACACGTAAATCGAAAATTATATACATTTTTGGCCAATTTCAGGAATCTTGCAAAACAAATTTTTAGCAAGATTTGTTTATAACTATGAAACAGTGACACTAAAAAAAAAGAAAACAGCACCACCGATTTCAACCACGTAAATTTTCATATCTAATTGGGAATTTTCGTCATATCTAAGTGACTTCCATCGCATTTCATTGCTGTGAGTTGACGGTTCAAAATAGGCCTACCCATACCAAAAAATACTGGGAAGATAGCTGAGAAAGCTATTACCTGTGGACAGGCTTCAAGGCTTAGCTAGGATTTCCTTGGAATTTCCCAGTTTCTTGGTACGGGTAGGATTCGAGTGCACACAATAGAGCCAGCTTGTTCACTGTTTCATCGTGAGTCCCAGTTCAGCAAGATTTTCCGCAAGGTGAAAAGGGATTCAGGTATTAAGTATACTCATTGCAATCAAAATGGATTCCTCGGATAAAGGTTACAAGGACATAAAAATTGCGATAAGTAGCAATCTGTTATTTGAGAATTTAATAGAACAATTTAGAATGCGTTCACACGATACCGGCACAATTTGAAAACGGTGAAAAACGTGACGGATAGGCCTCCCGTTCACACGAAAACGGCACAGTTTTGCAGGCAGATTTTTAAAACGGTAGACTTTGAAAACGGAACTCTAACCGGCACACTTTGAAAACGGCATCGAGTGAACACTCGAAAACGATCAAAACGGAACAATTTTCGATGCTTTCAAAACGATGCTGATCGATTTTTAAGGTGTGTACATTTCTTTGACCTCAAATTCTTGGGGAGATTGCAACGAGTTTTTTACCGTCAAATTTCGTACCGTTTCAAAATGTGCCGGCATCGTGTGAACGTAGTCTTATAGTCAGGAGTGTCTACTTACAGTATTATCACCAACTAATTCAGCAGTCATTGCCAATGATGTTACTAATAACGTTGAACAACCAAAACCGAGTATAACGGCAGCAGCATATATTTCTTTATCAACACCAGCAGGTAATGCACCAAGCACCCAAAGCCAGAAACTAAAAGGAAACAAGCAATACATCATAAAATAACAATTCAATTTATCAGGCCACAACACATCTCGAGAAACAAGGAACCTATACCAGGTGAGTCAAAAAATGCATCCACTGTTTGACAAATATCATTGCAAAAAGTTTTCAAATCTCTTCGACAAATACGAACTCCTTTGCCTCGTTGAGGCTTTAACTTAATTCTGGGAATTTTTTCATAATCTACGACGCATGATTTTGCCTCGAATGAAGAACGCCCCGAAAATTGGCTTCCCTGGTTTTTGGCTAAAACAAGGATGTGTGGTTGGCTCTAGTTAATTCGCTTCCAAATTATTAACATGGTAAAAAAGTGATATTTGGCATAGAGCATTTCTCTATAATGAAAAGGAAACTTATAATATGCAAAAGTTCTCTCAAATCAATACCAGGGACGGAAAAGAATGCTTCTTTTTAAAATCTGTATCATACTGAACAGCACGTTTTTTATTGTTTTTGACAAATTTGAGGAAAGTGATCTTTGGCTAATAACTTATTTCTGAGAGAAGTAAAAAATGCAAAATTATGAGAACAATATCAAAAATTAAGTTGAACCCCCATTGAATCGAAGAATTTAAAATTTTACAAATTGGCTGCATAGTTTTTGCAGTATGATTTTCAAACAGTGGATACATTTTTCTTCTGACTCACCAGGTAGCTCCCAGGCACATTGTGTAAATGAGACAAATATTTCATTTCCTGTAGACACGTTTCAGTGTTCCTTTGTTTTCCTGTAGGCTCGTTTAAGCGTTCCTTTTGCGTTCCCAGCCATAAAAAGGATTTATAGCGGCGCTCTGATATGTATCAATTAATTAATCAATCAATCAATCGACCACTCGGCTAACTCTGCTGGACCAAAGCTAGACTTATACATAGTCGTAGTTTCGCTCCTTGCCTGAAATACTATTTGATCGAAAATACCGATGCTAAAACGCTTCAAAATTCGAGGTTCCGGCACTTGAGCATGGGAATACTAGTTAGTAGTACTTAGTACTTAGAAGAATGCTTCCTTGATGCAAAAAGTTTAAATACCTGAACTTTGCTGCAATAATCTTCCAGTTTAGAGGCAAATTAGATTAGGCAAATCTGCTCAAAGCTGCGAGAGTCGACGACGTCTGTCGGCAATGTTGTCATGACAACTTAATCAACAAATCAGAGCGCGTTATTTGAGTGCTATTCGCCCATATTTGGCCTTTGACTTACTCTCGACTGCAAATGCTGCTCTCTGATTGGACAGTTGGATCATCAGTCTAGATTAAAGCTTCTAAAGTCTGTCTCGAATTGGATGTCATGTGAGATTTGTGAAAACGCAAAATTACTCATGCAAAACTCTTCAATTGTTTTTTTTGCGGGCATTTTCACGTGACATCTAATTTGAGACAAACTTTAGACATTTTTAAAACGTGTTATCCTTACAACCATATGAACAATCTCGTCAGATCACTTACCTGGACCCAAAGATTAGCAGCAATCCAACAAAATATGTGATCTGGTGATAAAATATGGAAGTCAGTTAATAAGAAATTTCAGGACAAATTTTTGAATCGGCCGTTTTTTGACGAGCAATTGAAGGATTTTCAAATTCGTGAGTTAGTTTTAGCAGCATCTATTTTAAAGTGGATGGTGTTTTGAATCACCTGGTAATATTTGATGATATACTAAGCTGTGACAACAAAGCATGTTTTTGTACTAACAGCAGCTTGGGTACCCAGGGTAGGATTTTTGCTCTATTTTCTTGAGATTTTCCTCCAGATGTAGCTCAAACACAAAAATTTCGAACGAATGATTTTCGGAAAATCTATTTTCACATAAAGAATTTTCGAACACTTTTTCACGGAATTTCGGACGACAACGAAAAACGGTTTACTTCTCTAGTTTTAATAAAAAAGTTGTAAGTTTGCAAATCGTGATTTCATCTAAGTTTTCAGAGAGGTGCTTGTCACAATCTTTTTTGAATAAATGTTTATGTATGATGATTATGAGAAAGAATGCTGAAACAATTTTCAGTCAATAATAAAACGTTTTGGGACCGCACATATTTCGAACAAAAAAACTCAGACATTAAAACTTTTGGATGTTTGAAATGTCCAAAAACAACATTAACATTCAAAACGGTTGATTATGTTTCAATTTGATGACATTAAACATTTCAAAGCGATGTAGATTAACTTGATTGTGTTAATTAGAGTTGCTGTTGCATCAAACTATGAAATGTGAAATAAAATCAAATGAGTCATTATAGCCCATCGTATATAAAACGAATCATTATGCACAGCATGGGCACACAATGTCTTGAGCGATGGGGACTCTAGGGGGTGGAGCAGTGGCGGCAGCGATTGTTGTGGTTATTGTTCTCTCGTCGGGGTTTCTGTTGCTCAGCATTGTTGTCTATGCTGGCCTGACCTCCAATGTAAAACAGGCTGCAGTATTTATCAGTATTTAATCGTTTATGTGTAGTTTTTCGTAGTTGTATAATTTAGTTGTAACTTCGGTTGCATGTTTTATGTAATGGCCATGGGGTTGTCATTGTCTTTTGCTCCCTGTGGTATCGTCCCTGTAGTGTTGTATAGTTGTATAGTAATTAGAAAGTATAGTAGTTGTATCATGTATTGTAACATTTTAGATGAATATAAAAAAAAACATTTGAAATAAAAATGAAAGGTTAATAGAAAGAATCTACACTTACTTTCAAACCAAAGAAGTAACTCAGAGGCTTTGAAGCAGCAGTAGCAAGTATCCCACTGACATAAATAATCAAAGGAATGATGGCAATTGTTTTCTGAAATGAATGAAAAAGTAGTCCGTTGATAATATTCTTTGTATGGTACAGAACTTGACAATTAAATTCAGTAATTTGTTAAATATTTTGGTATGGCACTAGTCACAGCAAATTGTCAGATAAGATCTAAATAAGAGGGAAACAAAATAAATACAATGCGCTACTTTAAAATAATCCAATCACTAGCCCATTAAAGTTTTAGTTTGGTCAAGGAAAAGGTGCAAAAGAGTATCAATAAATTTGAATGCCATCAAAAATAAGGTTGTTCAGATTCTATTTTCTCTCATCTAAAAGGCGATCACATTGTATTTTTGGTTCTTTCGTATCCATTAAATACTGAAAATAATTATATCAAACAAATCTTTGCAAGAGAAGTGTGTTACCTTGTCTAAAAATAATGTATCAGTGATGTAGAGGGGAATGTAAACTTGTGATAAATTTACAATCAATCTTGTCATCATATAGATCATTCCAATCTGAAACATAATAATAAAATATGTTACTCGTACTCTTGCAAGGGCACTATTATGCATATTTTGGGTACTGGGGAAGTGCCACCAAGAAGGGTATCAACTTTCATGATTTTGGTATAAAGAACGGTATCGATTGTCATGATTTTGGTATAAAGAACTGTATCTATTTTTGTAATTTTGGTATAAAGAACAAAAGAATCTAGCCCATTTTCGAAAAATTGGTATAAGGTTGGATACATATACTGAAAAAGTTGGTATAAGGTTATGTCCCCTTTAACCTGGACTTGCCCAAGTCGTCTTGTAAGAAAGAAAGAGACGACTTGTGCCGAACAGCTTCTCATTAATTACGCATGGCCGTGCGTGACCTCACTTAACCCGAAATTTGTAATAGGACCCAACCGCAAGAAATAAAAAACCAGGGGGTTACTTGTTCTTGTACTTCTACTATATACACAGGTGCGTTGGGTCCTATTGCATTCATTTTGGCCCCCGTTATTTTCTTTTTGAGAAAATCACCGTCTTCTCTACTATTGGTCAAAAATCGTGATCAAAGGTACCGCCTGCCGGCCCAAAAAACGGCCGGCTATCCAGCTGTGCGCTGTTCGGCACAAGTCGTCTCTTTCTTTCTTACAAGACGACTTGGGCAAGTCCACCTTTAACCAAAATCTGGTCATGTGCCCCCAACTGATACTGTAACATGTGCCCTCAACTGATACTGTAACATACAGTGCAGTTCTTTCGTAACTTTGAAGGTAATCAATATAGCCAATTGCATTTGATACTCTTGGCATGTACCCTTTCAAGCTAAAGAAACAATGGGTGTGTAGGCATTTTCTTTAGCCTATTTATAGCGGCCAATCAACACAAACCTATGTCAATTCCCTGTAAGGAAAATCCAGGGTTGGTATGCAGAACGTAGAATCAAAACTCTCCTTTAAGTCTTTCTCCAAAGCACATTTTTCAACAGATTTTGGATATAGAAAACAAAATTTTGCATTGACTGATGCAAATTAAAGCTTGGTAACACCCTTTTCTGGGTCAATCTGCTTGACGGCAGGATTAAACTATTATTTCCAAGGATTCATAAAACTTCATTGTGATGTTATAACAAAATGGTGCAGAATTTCAAAAAACAACATCTAAATTCGGAATCTATAAACATGGAAAATAAATTCACCTGAAGCAACTCCAAGAGCAGAGGCCGATAAAGTGTGGGAACAGGGGAATGCCGTTCCCAGGAAATTTTTGGCTAGATTTCTAGGCCACATGAATTTTTTTGAAAAACAGGCTAAATTTTCATGCTGCCGTCAAAACACAAGAGCCTGTGATATTTGTTGTCGAGAAAACAAAATTGACTTGCTATAAAGTAATCTTGACAATAAGGCTTGTATTTAGAATTTGGCTTGTCTTGGCTTGTATTTATTATTATTTAGAATTTGAAAAAAATGTGTTGTTAACAGTACTATTTTGTCCAGGTCAACCTATCATCAAGCTCTCCAGTTGCACATTGAGCTCTTCAGTTTAAACATGTTAAAATTCATGTGAACTTATTCTATCTACGGAGTACAATCCAAAATCAATTGCAAATCAAAAAAATTTCGCAGGTAGTTTTGACAAAATTTTTGCCATTCCCAGGAAGAAAGAAATTTTATCGGCATCTGTCCAAGAGAACAAAAAAGGCAGAGCAGTTGCACGGGATTTTGTTTTAAAGGTGGTCTTAAACTTACGGCCACAACTGCATACAGTACATACCTGCCAGAATTGCACTTCCTTCAGCCATGCTGTCCATGTTGTTTTCTTCATTTTCTTACATGATCTCTGAGTAAGGCTGTCTTCAAGCTCATGTGTCACTGGTTTCTCTTTGACTCCAAGATGAAATACTATTGAAAAGACTATTCCAACTGAGACCACAATTAAAACAAGATTCTGAAAGTGGAAAAGTGAACAGAAAATAAGAAACTGGAAGCTAAAGCAATCATCAATTTATTTAAATTTAGTAGACACTTTGGGGCAATGTTGCATGCTTCAAATTAAGAAAAGAAATACAGAATGTAGCTGTTTATGTTCATACTGTATTTAATCCAAGGTCAAGATCAACCAATGGGCTTCAACTTTAGTGAGCCTTTTAAAGCATTCCAAATGCCCCCTTCTTTAAATTTGGCCCCTTTTTAAGATGGCTAGGTTCCTCAGGGCTCTGTCCTTGGTCCCCTTCTTTTTCTCATCTACATAAATGATCTTCCAAACTCATCTAACAAGTTATCTTTTTATCTTTTTGCTGATGACACTAACATCTACTTTGAATCTGACAATCTAAACCAACTAGGAAAAGTGGTAAACAAAGAACTCAAGTATGTTAAAAAATGGCTTGATGCTAATAAACTTGCATAAATGTAGACAAAACAAACTTTATCATTTTTCATTCTCCACAAAATTCTTTAGATAAAACTGTCAACATTAAGATTGGTAAGGAATATGTCAATCAGGCTAAATATGTCAAGCTTCTTGGTCTTCTCTTGGATGAAAACCTCAGTTGGAGGTTTCATTTGAGTGAACTCTCAAAAAAGTTAGCAAGAACTAGTGGTATATTCTTCAAAATAAGGCATCTTCTGCCTACTAGTGTTTTAGTTTCCTTGTATTACTCTTTATTCGCCTCTTTTCTTCAGTATGGAATCATTGTCTGGGGTCTTACCTATGACATCCATACTAANTTCTTGGTCTTCTCTTGGATGAAAACCTCAGTTGGAGGTTTCATTTGAGTGAACTCTCAAAAAAGTTAGCAAGAACTAGTGGTATATTCTTCAAAATAAGGCATCTTCTGCCTACTAGTGTTTTAGTTTCCTTGTATTACTCTTTATTCGCCTCTTTTCTTCAGTATGGAATCATTGTCTGGGGTCTTACCTATGACATCCATACTAAACCAATATACCTTCTACAAAAGAAAGTTGTTAGAGCTATTGCTTTCAAGAATTTTACTTCTCCATCCACACCAATTTTTTCTGACTTGAAAATTCTTAAGTTATATGATTTATTTCATCTCAAACTACTTATCTTTGTGTCTGAATCTATTAAATTGATTTCTCCTACCATCTTCCACAATTTTTTTGAAACTGTGTCATTTGTTCATCAGTATGATACGAGGCAGGCTCGCAAGGGCGATATTTTTATGACACGTAAGAATACTTTGCAATAGGGCTTAAGATCTATTAGATATGCAGGCGCTAAATCCTGGAACGAAACTCCCTCCAATATCAAACAGTCTTCTTCGGTAATGATTTTCCGTCGTGAACTGAAACATCATCTTTTCTCCACCAAATACCAGTCGTGAATACCTTCATAAGATAACTTTTTCTGATATCGATCAATCTAAACATCCAAAGTGTTAAAATTTGAATAATAAGTTCTTAGCTTAGGGGGTTCTCTCTCCTCGATTAGTCTATCTACTGAGAGAGCTCCTCCTTAAGAAATTCCTCTCCATACAAATTTCTATGTAATCCTATTGTATAATTTGTCTTTTATATTTTGTCACCTGTTGTAATTGTTACTCTAGTTAATTGTATGTTATTTTAGAAAGATTTTTGTATGTATTGGAATTTTAAAATTAAACTGAACTGAACTGAACTGTATGTTATCCCTCCAAATAATTGAATAGCCTCCACCTTACTGCATGTTATCCTTCTAACGACATGATGCTACTCCTCCATCACACTGAACATCCTCCGCCTTACTGGATACCTCCTGACTACTGCACAGACGTTATACAGGGTGATCTACGGGGTGATCTACTAAATTTACAGTACCATATCTTCTGCCATTCCTGTCACAATTTTAATTTCATCATCCACAGAAAATAAGTTGGAGTAAATGCTGAGATTGGAAATGAAAGACATATTAATAGCCTGTGATAAATCTTACCCTAAACTTGCTGGCATCTGCCCGACCAAGTGATCCAGGTGTACTGTTGATTTCAAATAATACCCAAAATACGGCGTAGACAAATACGTTTGAAAATATTGTAAAACCATACCTGCAAGAAAATATCAATATCATAGTTCTAGATGGAAACCTGCAGAAAATGTTACCCGAATCAGTGGTGTCTGTATTGGATGCACCAGTGCTAAGGTGGTCCTTTCTGGTTACCTTTAGGGTAAGATTATTAAATACACTTCAATGGCATAGAAAGTGTGGGTACTGTAGGTGGGGCTTGAATCCTGTCAACCAGAATGTTCTTGCTGCAAAGTCAAGAGTATCACACAATTGGACCACAACACCTTCAGGCTTTAGCACCAGTACTAAGATTGCAGAAGTACTGAGTTACAGCAATGCACCACAGCACCTTGAATTTCCTATTTGAATTTTGTTTCATTATCATTCTATTTCTCTGGCGCAGGAAAGAGAAAATTGTGCAATAAAGGCTTCTCGAAAAATCAGTAGACTAGTCTTGCAAATCTAAGTCAATTAAGCTAGTGGAGGGTAGTACCCTATACCCAAAAGAACTTAGATTTAGAACTTTCCCTAGCAAAGCTCTGTATCTATCAAAAATTGTGCAGGATAAGGCAAGTCTCATCTGTATGATCCTGCCTTTGCACAGGTTTTGTTACTATGGAGTGACAGACCATATGTGGTGTGGAATTTCATTTTCATATTTTAAAAAAAGCTTGTACTGGATGCCCCATACATAAACAAAGTCACACTTTGATACAAGACTGGACATTTGCGGCAGTTTTCAATTAATGAGATCCCAGTTAATCAAGGGCAAAATCTTAATGCACGTGGAGAGCCCAGATCAATTCACCCTAAAGTTTTATCAAATATGTTCTGTGACATACCTGAGCAGGGAGAATGATGTCACCTTGTCTTCTGTGCTTCCCCACTAAATTTGGTAAAAACCCTATAACAAGGAGACTGTCCTTGTTTGTCCTATTCTAGTGCACACAGGGCATAGTGGAATCGAGGTAGAACCCCCCGCCATATGCGTCCGCCAGGAATATTTTCCATACGCCACAAGGCAATCCATAGCGTATTGTTCCCCTATAGGATTTAGAGATTTTAGGCTTTGCGTACGCCGGCGTAGGCCAAATTTAAGGTCCTGGCCACCATATAAATATGGCGGAAACCCCCTCGATTCCAGTATGGCGCACAGGAGAAAATTAAAGAGAACTAAAAGGAAATTGTCACTGCAGACGACGATGCCACGTAGTTTGCAAGGTTTACAAATTTTCAAGTTGGTTTACCTTATGGCATTAAGTGAAACTTTTTCATTAGTATTTGAAGCTAGATCTGGAATCAGAGCTAAATGAGATATCTGGGTTGATGCCCAACCAAACTGAAATATGACAATGAATGGAATATAGTAAAAGAATAGTGTCCATCTTGGGTTGTTGGCACATCCATATAAACAAAGATTGAAGATGAAAGGGAAAGTAATTGCAACAGCTATGGTGCCTGCAAAATGCCAAACTTTTCTTTTTCCATATTTCGCAGCTGTGGTTTTGTCCGACTGAATTCCGACAACTGGAGTGGCTAGGCCATCAGCAATCTGTCCCACAAGCAAGAATATCCCAGTTGAAACATTGTCAAAAATCACAACTTTATGGAAGTAAATAAGCAAGTAGGAAAACCACATTGAGGCACATAAATCGTTCAGCACATGACCAACACCAAACGTCCATTTTGTAATCGCAGTCAATGGTCTTCTCCTGGCTGCTCCACCTCTTTCCATCGTGGCAGCTTGATGACAAGTGTTCAATAATATCGCGTCTTGAACTCGGCTGCTTTTTAGGCCTTACGCACTTGGCAGGTAAAATTGCAGATTAACAAGTTCTTTTCAGCAAAAAGGACCTTTAACCAGAACAACAGGCCTCTGTAAATAGTTTGCCAAATCGGCAGGTCGCTTCAGATTTATGTTACATCATCTGACTTGTTTTTGAGCCATGAAACTTGAGAAAGCGCATTGGTGATCACGAGTCTCGTCCGCCATTACTTCCTTTGGATGATTTCAGATAACATTTCAATTCAGAACAAAAGTTGTAGTTCTTGTGTTCGATTTTCTTTTGTTTTATTCCTATTATTCTTATTATTCTTTTGTTTTATTTTTGGAAACGAGTTTACCAGCGTAAACACAGAAAATAGACAATGGAATATTTTGAATGCCTTGTTCCGAAAAATCACAAAATGTTCACATGATCGCTTCTGACTGTGTGCACGTGATTTTGTTGTGGGACATTGTTCCTGGAAGGAATGAGGAAGGAGGAAGGAACAGGAACCTTCCAACTTACACCATCGCGCCAAGACTTTATCAACCAATCAGATGCGTGAAAAAGGTCCTTTAATTCAAGTTGCGTCAATTTAAAGGGTCTGTTTTAACCAGCATGCTTTGCACTTGCCATCTTTTAGTTGGCCTTTGTTGTCGCCATTTTCATGGCCCTTGAAAATAGCGACAGCAAAGGCCAACCTAGCCTTTCTTTTTATAAATGTTTCTTTTCTTTTATATAGGATATTAAAGTTGACTTATATTAGCAATGTATTAGGTTAGTTTGTTTTTAAGCAGGGCACATTGTAAATCAGTTATCTAAACTTTACTGAATGTATTTAACCCTGTTAAAATAAATCAAAATGAAATGAAATGCGTCACAGACCATAGCCAACCAACAGATGGCACATGCAAATCATGCTGGTTGAAAAATATACCTTAGGTGTGTTAAAGGACGGGGGAGCGTAAATAGGAAAGGAAGTTATTTTGTTTCAAAAGTCTGTTAAATACCAACAATAAACGCCAATCGAGTACCTACCAATACTAAAATTTTAATAAGTAGTGGGTGAATGGCGACATCAGTGCTGCTTGCCTTGCCATAGGCTCTCGCTGGCAGGAATGCGCAATGCGCAATGCGTCAAGAACATAGCCTGCGTGCAGACGCAACTGGTTATATCCCCTTTCCTTCTTCAAAATATTTTCTTCAACACGGCTACTAGCTATGTTTCACAAAATGCTGGAGAATAACCTCGAGCTTCTTTACAACATGTCATCGAAAATTATCGTCACCCCAAAAACCTTGGGCTGTTCGCCCCGGTTTTGTAAATGCAGATTCCTTTCATTTTGTCTGATTATAGAGTTTTTTCGAATTCTGCTTACCTTCACCCAATTAACGCATTTTGAGCTGTGGATATTTCGAAAAATTCTAAAAATTCTATACACAGCCCATGTAGCAAATGATGAAATTTTTAAACGTGTCAAAGAAAATGATGAAATTATTAAACGTGTCAGTGTCAAAGAAAATGACAGATCACTCAAAGAGAACATAATAAAGAGAAAAGTACAATACTTTGGACACATGATAAGAAGTGATAGAATGCAAAAACACTGATAGAAGGAAAAGTAAACGAAAGAAGACAGAGAGGAAGACCATACACAGAACATGGTTGACAGATATCAAAGAGTCAGGGCCGAAGGAAGCGTCTTAAACTTGGAGGGGCACCCGAGGGGCACGACACTTCAAGGGCACTTTTTTCCTTAAGCTAGAGGAGCATTTCCTCAAACAAAAAGGGCAATTTCTCGTTTATTTCAAAATCTTGGGGGGGGGCACGTGCCCCCAGTGCCCCCGGTTCCTACATCTCTGCAAGGAATAGAAAGAAGCGAACATCGGAAAATGTGTCAGGGGCTGCTGATCGAGAATACTAGCGAGATATGACCGCTAATCGCCGCTAATCTACCGGTGGTAGTTGCGACATCCAGGTAACAGGTAACGCACTTATTCGATTCGCCTAATGCATTNGTCATCGAATTATCGTCACCCCAAAAACCTTGGGCTGTTCGCCCCGGTTTTGTAAATGCAGATTCCTTTCATTTTGTCTGATTATAGAGTTTTTTCGAATTCTGCTTACCTTCACCCAATTAACGCATTTTGAGCTGTGGATATTTCGAAAAATTCTAAAAATTCTATACACAGCCCATGTAGCAAATGATGAAATTTTTAAACGTGTCAAAGAAAATGATGAAATTATTAAACGTGTCAGTGTCAAAGAAAATGACAGATCACTCAAAGAGAACATAATAAAGAGAAAAGTACAATACTTTGGACACATGATAAGAAGTGATAGAATGCAAAAACACTGATAGAAGGAAAAGTAAACGAAAGAAGACAGAGAGGAAGACCATACACAGAACATGGTTGACAGATATCAAAGAGTCAGGGCCGAAGGAAGCGTCTTAAACTTGGAGGGGCACCCGAGGGGCACGACACTTCAAGGGCACTTTTTTCCTTAAGCTAGAGGAGCATTTCCTCAAACAAAAAGGGCAATTTCTCGTTTATTTCAAAATCTTGGGGGGGGGGCACGTGCCCCCAGTGCCCCCGGTTCCTACATCTCTGCAAGGAATAGAAAGAAGCGAACATCGGAAAATGTGTCAGGGGCTGCTGATCGAGAATACTAGCGAGATATGACCGCTAATCGCCGCTAATCTACCGGTGGTAGTTGCGACATCCAGGTAACAGGTAACGCACTTATTCGATTCGCCTAATGCATTTGTATTTGGTATACTGTTTTCATTTTCTGGTAATCTTATTTGTTGTTGTTTCCTTTTTCTGTTCTCTAACTCATTGATTGTATCTAGTCAAAATCAATGTTTATTTCTAAATAGAGAACAGAGAAACAGAAGAATTTTCAAAAAGTCGCCTCTTAGTGTATTTTACACTCCATAAACCTATGATCAGGGTCTGGCAATGACCAACCTCGTCCCCAAGACCTTTTGTCATATTGGGACGGAGACCCCAATATGACAAAGGCCCTGGGGACGAGGTTGGGTAATGACAACAATAATGAAAGGGAACCTTTTGGTGATTCACAGATGTTTTCACAAAGACGACCAATCTTAGTCAATTTGTACGGTTTTGTGAATCACCATAAAGCATTAAAAAAGTTGCCACAGCATGCTCTCTTTGTTGAAACATAGTCAAAATGATTTTGTGCAAAAATCTTGGAAGGAATGCAATTTATAAATATCAGTCAATGGTATCTCTAAACAAGCTATATCTGTTAGTCATGCCCGTTAGATCTCTGCGCCTTTATCTTCCAAAAATTTTCTGACCACAAAAGCATATTTTTAACCCCTCACATATTTGCTTTGTTGTCATTTTTAAAAACTGCATTCGATACAGAGCACAACATCTACCTTTATGAAAACTGAAGGGAAAGTGCGTTGGTTGATGAAGTCAAAGCACGGACCTGAAAGGACAGAATTTCTAATCCGTAAGATCTCCGTTCTATATTGCGAGTCTCATCTAGAATTATGGATATGCTATAATGGGTCCTTATGAAAAACAAACAAGACGGTAAACTGATTTCGGTGAAATAACCAAGACTTTTCTCCAGGTAAATATTAGTACAAAAGATAAATCGTTGTTGATTTGAGACTTGTTTATGAATTCCAATATGGCTAGTCACTATTTTTAAATCATAGTTTTTGCTTATTTTGCAATACTTCACCGTTGTTGTAGTAGCCTGCATCCATTCTGTCACGTTGTTATTGTGGTGCATTTCCCTACAACGACAACAACGTGAAACCACAGGAGGCCTAATCGCGTAGTAATGTCTCTACTCACGGACTCTTCCTGCCGCTTGCCGCTATATTCAGTTCAATACAGTTAGTCTGTTGCTGTTGTTGTACTGCAATAACGCAACATTATTGCTTGTGTACTGTATTGTGTACAGTAGTACAGTACACTAACAGTAGAAATAAAAATAACTAAGAACTTCTCCTTCTCCTCCGCTTTTTCCTTCTCCCTACCCCCGCAGCGACTTTTAATCGACTGAGGAAAGAAAGTGGGACTTGAGCAAGTCCAAAGAAACAATGCTGTGTCTCAGTGTTTTCTTTGTTCTATTTATAGGCAAGCCTATTTACCATTGCACATTCCCTAATACGCGATTGGGCCTCCAGTAGTGAAACGTGCAAAACTGCACACAGCCTATTCTTACACCCCCCAGTAACGACCCCGCTGGGCATTAAAAAGACAGCGGGGAAATTCCCCAATTATAAATTCTAGGTTGGGATCACAAAAATCACGGCGGGGAAGAGCGGAATTTCGGCGGGGAAACAAATTTTCTTGGCGGGTCATCATTTCACCTTGGCGGGGAAGAGTTTCAGCGGGGTCGTTACTGGGGGGTGTATTCTTGGCCAAGGGGTACTTACTATTGGTAGGTGACGGGATGGTCATATACTTTTTAAAACTTGAAAAAGCAGTCCTAGGGCTGCAGTTTGGAACATCTAGAGCGGGCTCGCTCCAATTGAGCATCAAACGAATTCGCCTTTGATGCGACTGCTTTTTGCGTAAATTCAAAATAGAAAGAATTTTAGTAGCTATACCCGCGAAAATAGTTGGCTGACTTTTACTTATTATTATTGACTTGCCTTAAATAAACATCGCCTCCCGCATAGCCTACATGGAATGCAATTGTAAGTGCTTTAGAATTCTCTATCGTCTTTCATAGCAGTGTTTTATTAGCCTGCGTGCAGCTTCCTGGAGTGTTTTACTTGCCTGCAAAAAATCATGAAATTTTTTCTGTGGTTTTTCAAAGGGAAATTTTGGGGAAACGGACTTTTTCTCCATGATTTCCCAAGAGGGAAGTTGAAATTTCCGTTTCCTTTAATTTTCCTAAAGAAATTTGTCCGTTTCCTCTAAATTTCCACTCAAAAACTATAGGGGAATTTTGGTATTTTTTAATGTGGGAAGTTTTTTTAACCACAACTGAACACAGCATGCCAACAAAGCTTTCTCTCGCTCTCCAAGTTAAATTTAGAAAGAAAGCGACAAGATTCTGTTTTCGGCATTTTGTGTTCCAGGGGGTTTGTGATTTGGTAATAATAATCGTCATCATCCAACTTCCTCCTCCCTACAGGCCCGAGCTACGTAGACTGGATTGGATAGACTAAACTAAGAATTAAAGATCTATCATAAATCTATTTGGCAATAACCTTATTGGCAGGTTTGAAGTGCCGCTTCGGTGTCTAATGTACGAACTTTCCTATTTTTTTTATTTATTTAATCATATTTTAACACAAATACCCTATCAGCTATTTTAAATAAACTAAAAGAAAAATAATCGCTATAAATATATATGTACAAATTAAAACCTTAAAGATTTGCTGGTCTTCCTAGGGATCGTGCTTCGGGAAGGATGCTAATTTTGTAGGAATTCCTTCAGTTTCCTTTTGAAAGTGGTGATCGTGGGGCTCTTTCTAATTTCCAATGGGGTTTCGTTCCACGTTTTTGCACCAGAAAAGAAAAAAACTTCTTTTGGAGAATTCTAGGTTCTGCCTTGGGATGTCTAGATCTAACTGATTTCTTGTTGGATAGTTAGATATTTGAGATCTGGTGATAAGTAAAAGGTTCCTTTCAAGGGTCCATCCGTATCATTGAAGCCGTTGAGGATATCTAAAATAAAAGTTGCTGGTCTTGCAATTTTGTGAACCTCCCCTATCATTTGTTGTCGGAGAAGTTCTAGGATGGGGTTACTACAACGGTCTATATTGTACTCTTCATTACCGATCTCATCTCCTCGAGGTCACAGATTAGGCATGTGCGTTCTTCACGAGGTATGCCTTTTTTCATCTTCTATGATTAGGAACCAGTCCGATTGTTAGCTTTTTGAACACACTTTTCAAGCACCCTGAAGAAATTCTGTCCTCTGAGTAGCTGTCTTAGGACTTGTGAATACTTTATCTAGTTTACTATGAATAAAAGTAGAATCAATTAAGGACTGGTGATCGGATACATTGCAGATCCCGGGTTGCAGATGCGTTGTTGGTGAATACTGTGGGTGAAAGAAGAGCCAGGTCTAAAACGCAGACAACGCGGACACACCGACCAAACTAGTAGTCCGCGGTTTTCTTGTCCGCGTTTTAGATTTTCGTATGTGCGAAAATCCAAAACGCGGACAAGAAAGCCGTGGACTATTGTTCTAGTTTGGTCCGCGCCCGGGGGGGGGGGTACATGACTTGTGGATGGACGGGGGTCTGCCGCCCGGTTTTCAGAAAGCCACCCACTTTTATGATGAATTTTGGTGGAAAACCACCCATTTTTAGCCATTTTTTGGCGATTTCAGCCAAACCGACCCATGTTTATGGAAAATCTGCCGAAAAATGACCCTTGTTTAGAGAATTTTGGGCTCAAAAACCCACCCATATGGGCGGCACATACCCGTACCATCAACATGTTATGTACCCCCCCCCCCCGGGGGTCCGCGTTGTCCACGTTTTAGACCTGGCCGCGAAAGAAGGTTTATTTTACGACTTAGATTGATACAGCGCTGTTCGAATGGATGACTGAGGCCAATGGAAAATCCAAGTCTTCGTCATTCCTACAAATCTTGCTATAATCATTAGCCCCCTTGATTATGCATGTACCCCAAAGTATTAGGAACAAAGATGGTGAAAGAATTTTCGAACATCTTGATCTCCCTTCCGTAGCTTTTTATTTTGCGAAGAGAGGTAAAAAGCAGGTAATAAACGACCCAAGTCCGCCTGCGTCTCATTTTGTTCTTGCTTGTTGATATTGTTCCCCGGGGGGGTACTTAGTATATTTGTCCGACGGGGACGTGCCGTTTTTCAGGGTATCGTTTTCGCCTCTTTTTTCTAGCGCCGGGTATCGAAAGAAGGCAATTTTTCGAGAGCCGGTTGTCAAAAGGGTGTATTTTCTTAAAACAGGTTGTTGCTTGGCCAGATTTTTACGTTTTGGAGTGTACTTTTCACCGATTTTTCTAGAATCGGCTATCGTTCGGAGGGAACAATTCTGGAGCCGGGTAAAATGTTTGTCTTTGGTGGGCACACCCCCGTACAATTGAAAGTCAAGTACCCCCCGGGTATTGTTCTCTCAGCCAGCATTTGCTCACAGAATAAAGACTTCACTATTGTTCGAGATTCAGCGTCTATTCTCTCGTGCTTTCTCAAGAGTGAGTTCAGCCTGTAGCTGAATTTACCGACAAAATTGCTTCAAGTGTGAATTCCCCCTTAAAATCCCAGGGAGGACATTCAGCACATACACATACAGGGTGGGTCAGTCCAAGAAATTTTGAGGCTACCGAAACAGATCAGCTCAGGTTCATTGCAACCCAAAAAATATCAGCTCATAATATGGTTGACACCTGTAAACGGACTGACGTGGCCACCGTGCCTAAAGAATTTAAAATCATATCAAATCAAATCAAATCAAACACTAAATATCCTGAAACGATGCAAAATGAGATCAGAATTGCCTTTAAGGAACCCAACAAAAATCATTAAACTATATTTGATAAATATCATGGCCATAATTTCAGTAAATATGGACCCAAAATTAACGCTTTTCGGCAAATTCTGTCCCAGAAATATCAGACTTACCTCCCCGTATGTACATGCACTGAGTGTCCCTCCTGAGTTTAGGATAGCCATCCAGCCCGCCCCGGCCATAAACTACAGATTACCTTACCGTGTTGCATTTAAAGTGACTTTATCTCCAGTTGTTGCAGCTAACTCTGGTATGAGGGACAAATGGGAAATCTGTACTGCAGCCCATCCAACTTGAAAGACGATGATAAAGGGAACATAGTAAACAAATAAGGGCCAATGCGATGCATGTTCGCAAGTGATACACAAGTTGAATATGAACGGGAATGACAAAGCAACTGCTACTGTCCCAGCAAGATGCCAAATTTTACGCTTTCCGTAACTGTAGTTTCGCATTTGGTCTGATTCTGTTCCAACAATGGGCGTTGCCAGTCCGTCGACAATCTGACCAATAAGAAGTAAGGCACCTGCTTCAACACTGCTAAGCTGTATAACCTTTTGGTAGTAAATCAAAAAATGTGTGAACCACATAGAAGCGCAAAGATCATTTTGGACATGTCCAACTCCGTAACAAATCCGCGTAAAGTTCGTAAGCTGCCTGTTATCGTTACCTCCTTCTTTTGCTGTGGTACCAGACTGTTTCTTCCAGTTTGATAGCGTAACTTTATCTTCGTTCTCATTAGCGTCTGCAGTTACGATGTCATTACATAGATCGTTTGATGAACGAAGGATCGTAAGTTGGACAAAATCGGAATAACTCCTCTCATGTAGTAACGGCATCGTTGCGTTTCTGAACCAGTTTCCGGACGTGATTGTCCCAACGCTCGCTTCTGTCAACGTGTAAACAGTTGTAACGTTCCTGGACAAATAAATACCTTGTAATCTGCTTGAAAGTATTTCGGTGTATTTGAATAACGAAGAAAAAATAGCTTTAAATATGGAATGGAAATGAAAAGGAATCCGTGAAGATATTCTAAGTGGATTATTCCAGGGGGTAATCAATGCATATCTTTATATGGTATGCTGTATAATGCCACATCAATGCACCTCGAGTCATCTTGTTGACTCAAGTTATTTAGAGCTAGCGAAAATTATTCTGCTGGTCTAGCATGACGTAGCTATTTTTGGGTGAAAGATAATTCAATTGCATTCTGGTAATTTGGTACAGTTTTGAAGTGGCTGAGCCACGGGGATATGGGGGGATAAGTCCCCCTCCCGCTTTTCTCCGAGGTCAGTCTTCCAATTCGTCTAAACATAGTCAATAGTCTAAATCCGTTGAGAAAATACCTAAAGAGGGATTAGGTATTATCTCTGGAGTTTTATAGACAAATAAGGGTGTTTCCTAAGGGTAAAAAGAGCGTTTCCTGAGTATAAAAAGGGTGTGGCCCTTAAAATTGTCCTGGGGTCTAAGACCCCGTACCCCCCCCATCTTCATTCGTCCCCTGCACTTTTCTGCGGCTGGCGCCGCTACTGTGGTTTTGTTCATATTTCTAAGGTTTTATTTGTTAAATTTTTCTGGTCCTTATCTCTCACTTGGAGGGGCACAGCTCTCAGAAGGGCCTATTTTTTACTAAGAAGGCACTCTCAAACTTCGGGAAGGCTGAGGAAAAGGGCTCTTTGATTTTGAAATAAGGCACTTTAAAAAACTTTGGGGCATGGTGCCCCCTGTGCCCGTCGGCTCCTACGTCTTTGTTAACGAAAAAAGCCTCGACCTATGTCATCTTTATTGAAACATGCCTCGAGTCACATCATCTTTAAAGGCATTGAATCCGCATAACTAACTGACCATTAATTCCGACAGAGAAGCTTTTCCTACAGAGGTGATTGTGCTTGGAATGAACTCAAAGGGAATGTGCAATGGTAAATAGGCTTGACTATAAATAGAACAAAGAAAACACTCAGACACAGCATTGTTTCTTTGGCTACCCATTGTTCACGGAGTGTGTGCAACTTCGATTTGAATGGGATATTTTTCGATTTTCTTGCTCTTTGCAAATACAGCGACACAAAAAAAACAGAATCTTTTATCCTATTCAAGAAAAATGTTAAAGGGAATCGACATAGTTAAAAGCTGGCCCGGGCCAAGTTAAAAATATAGTCTATTGTATTTGATACTGTTGGCACGTGCCGTTTCATTGTGTAGCTGAAGAAACAATGGGTGTGTGGGCTTTATCGTAGCCTATTTATAGTGACCATTCATAGTGAGCTATGTCTATTCCCTAAACTGAAGCATCCTAAACCGAAGGCTATGACTATTAGCTTTTTAAAAAGTCTAAAAAAGAAAGGAAAATGGAATGGCCTTTCAGCTATTCTACAAAAGAATCTGGGTCAAATGATCTTTTTACACATTTTTATTGCAGTGTTTGTATTGAGTAGCAATAGAGCTTCTATCACCACTGTGCTCATTCAAAATTCATCAGATTCTACATAATGTATAAAATATCACTTGATCCAAACTCTTTTGTAGTGTAGCTAAAAGGTCTATGGGACCATAATTTGATTCCTCAAGCTTTTGACATTCTATTGTTATAAATGGGTGTAAACCTCACAATTAAATTGGTAATTAACTTTTTACCATTGAGGTATTAAAACTAACACTGAATATTTGGGTAAATCTAATTGAATAGCTATTTGAGGTGATTTCAGATTTATTTTTTCAATATGCTTCTGTTTAAATTACTAAGTCAAGTGAATAACAGGCTGGAAAGTTTCTTTTTTGTGTGCACAAGTTTAATGGCATGAGAAGTAAAATCTTGGAGGTGAAATTAGTGGCTGAAAACAAAAGAAAAATGATGTAATCTTTTGTTTAACAGCTAATGCATGGCCAACATCAACATATGTGAAAGTTTTGCGCGTCCAAGCAATTGCGTGTGGACAGCAAACTTTCCAGTCTGGTGTTCACCTGAAATAAAATTCTATCCCTAAGACTCAGTCGCTTTGCTGCTAACTGTTTCTATCTGTTTAGATGATAGTTGCATTTTTCTTTCTTTTAGCTCCATAAAGTCACTAATTATTCCCTCTAGCTTCTTCTTGGAGTTGGAAACTAAAATTATGTCATTTATGGCACATTGAAATGATTTCTGTCCCTTCTTCAAGGAATTTGGAACCAGCAAGCCAAACCATTTCAAGGGGTCACTTCTCAGCGTTTTATTGTCAGATTCTTTCGTAAATGCATTCTTTTTCGAGTTTTCTGTTGATTCTGGGATATCTTCTATGGATTTAGCATCTTCAATGACTTCTTGTGATGCAGTTGTCCCAGCTGACTTAGAAACATTTCGTCTTCTAATGGTTGACTCCGTCTTCTGCTCTGGCACCAAATCTTCCTTTTCTTCAGCTGATCCAACCCTTTTGTTTCGAACAGCAGAGAAATCAACTATCTCTAGAAATTGCCCATCGTATCTCATTTTATCTCCGCTGCTCTCCCCCTCAGGCAGGATTGAACAGGCGTTTTTAGGCCGAATTTCGAAGAGTGGCATGAATTCATTATCAGGAATTTGAAGTTCGCTCACACATCCAATACCCATCGAATACCTTGACTTGGAAACATAAAGGAATCCATCTTTCATGGAGCTCGACACTGAGTCTTTTAAACTGCGGTATTTGTTCCATTCTACGAAGAATTCCTGCAATAGTTCGTCAAGTTTAACGCAAGTTTTTTCAAGTTCGTCCGCCATCTTTTTTTAGAATCCAGAGCGAGGCTAATGAATCTTTGAAATCAAAATCGCTGACCAGTGCTGGCAAGTACCGCAGAGCCGAAAAGTAAAACACTCTTGCCTCCTGCTCGCCCTTTTTGGGGGTAATATGAGGTATAACCTTCCCTTCTGAGTCAGTAGAATTTCTTTCAAAGGCCTATTATTGTTTATTTTTCGTCAAAAAGTAGAGCAAACCTATTTGATATTGGCGTTTGATATTGATATTTGATATTGACAAGAAAAAGGGCAGAGTTATCGATAATGTTGAGATCCAAACTTTTACTTTTTTTGTCCTACCTTCTTTTTGAAAATCCACAAAAGTGCAAAAACATTAACAGTGCGTTTATCTGCTATTAGTTAGTCAGAAATCCCACTAACTTTTCGACGAGCGAATGGAAGAAGTTAACACATTCGGCTGATTTCATATACTAATGCATTGCACCATTTTTATTTTCATCTTCTCCTTTCTTTTCTTTTGAATATTATCATATCATGAGCGATGATGCACCGCGTTTTTGGGAAAGAAGGACAAAAAACAACAGAATTTCTTACCCAACGGGTATTGCCCAGTTCTCTTATCTACATTTATCGATTTCTGTTGATCAATTTCTGTGAGAAAACGTAAAAAATACACTGTGCAACATTGAAATAACAACCCGCTCTAACAAATACCCCTTTTGACAACCGGCTTTAGAAAAATCGCCTTCTCTTGATACCCAGCTTTAGAAAAGGAGGCGCAAACGATACCCGGAAAGGAGTGCACATCCCGTCAGCAAAATATGCTAAGTACCCCCCCCCCCCCGGGTTGTATGCAGAGTTTACTGATCTTTCTCACTTAAATTGATCAACAAAATTGCAGATAAGAGAACTGAACGGGTGAGAAATTCTGTTATTATTTTCCTCCTTTCCCAAAAACGCGGTGCATCATCGGCCAATGATATCATCTGACGATTCGTTGTGATCAGATCGACGCAAGGCAAAGCAAAAATATAGGAAAATTCCGTTTATAGAGCGTCGTTTGTGTCTTTATTACGAGTTGACATTTTCTTATCCTAAATCCTAAATTTATATGATATAAGCAATATTCTCAATAACATCTGTTCTATTTCGTATGGCCTTGATACTATTTTGCATGCCAAAAATCATTTCGAATTATGAATCGCATTCAGTATGGCCTTTTGCTCAATATATCGTAACAAAGATAACTATAGCATAGCATGGCCTTTATATTTCGTATGGTCTATTGCTCAATACATCATAGAACACGTAACTTTAGTATGACCTATTGCGCAATACATCATAAAATTCTGATTTTGCATGGCCTGTTTTATTTTGTATGGTATATTGCGCAATAGCTTACTTTTGGCCTGCGCTCTTTGGTTTGGGCGGAATAACTCGAACCAATGTTGGCCTAAATTGACTGATCGATGGTTTCATACTGATACTTATACCTTTCAGGATTCTTTTCCAAAAACAGTATAGATTTTTTTGAAATTTTTGATGATTTCTAAAACGGGGTATAATTTTTTTGTTGGTTTTATCCCAAGTAGGGTATACCTTATTAGGGTTTTTCTCTAAAACAGGGTAATGATATTCACAAATTTTATTCCAACACATGATGCGAGTTTAATGTTCTGATGGCGGACCCCTGTAAGCATTCGAGCATATTAACCCCTTTGGCGTTCCTTGTTCTCTTCCAAACTTTCCCTCGCAGCACATGGATGATTAACCATCATCCCTCAAGCTATAAGTATCAGTTAGCCTAGCCTCAAAAGTTTAAAGGAAAGGAAACTGGGAAAAGGAAAAGAGAGAAGGAAGACCTTCTTTTCTTAAGGTTTTTTCTTTTTATCATTCTATTTTTTTTGGCTCTGGTACCCAAGGTAAAGTATCAGTATGAAACAATCGATCAGTTAATTTAGGCCAACATTTTGGCCAACATGGTTTGAGTAATCCCGCCCAAATCAAAGAGCGCAGGCCAAAAGTAAACTATTGCGCAATAAACCATACGAAATAAAACAGGCCATGAAAAATCAGAATTTTATGATGTATTGCCCAATAGGCCATGCTAAAGTTATGTTTGCGATGACGTATTGCGCAATAGGCCATACGAAATGATTAGGCCATATTAAAGCTACGTTTGTCACGATGTATTTTGCAAAAGGTCATGTTGAATGCACCATACGAAATGACAGTTGACATACAAAATATTATTTAGGCCATACGAAATGGAACAGTTGTTATTAAAAATCTTGCTTATGTCATAGAAATTTAGGATTTAGGATAAAAAGATTCAACTTGTAATAAAGACGCAAACCACGCGCCATATCCGTTCTCCTCAATAATCAACGCTGAATGCTGTCTTAAATTTTCAAACTATATTGCCTCGTGAAAAACTGAGGCATCATGGTACAAAGCTTCTCAAACTACCTACAGTCTGTCTCACATTAGGTGTCAGGTCAAAATGTCTGCGAATAACAAAAGTGTTTGCATGAATAATTTTGCAGTATCGCAAATCTCA
>REGM01000087.1:486458-499922 GCA_004194415.1 Aurelia aurita | reverse complement strand
CAGCACATGGATGATTAACCATCATCCCTCAAGCTATAAGTATCAGTTAGCCTAGCCTCAAAAGTTTAAAGGAAAGGAAACTGGGAAAAGGAAAAGAGAGAAGGAAGACCTTCTTTTCTTAAGGTTTTTTCTTTTTATCATTCTATTTTTTTTGGCTCTGGTACCCAAGGTAAAGTATCAGTATGAAACAATCGATCAGTTAATTTAGGCCAACATTTTGGCCAACATGGTTTGAGTAATCCCGCCCAAATCAAAGAGCGCAGGCCAAAAGTAAACTATTGCGCAATAAACCATACGAAATAAAACAGGCCATGAAAAATCAGAATTTTATGATGTATTGCCCAATAGGCCATGCTAAAGTTATGTTTGCGATGACGTATTGCGCAATAGGCCATACGAAATGATTAGGCCATATTAAAGCTACGTTTGTCACGATGTATTTTGCAAAAGGTCATGTTGAATGCACCATACGAAATGACAGTTGACATACAAAATATTATTTAGGCCATACGAAATGGAACAGTTGTTATTAAAAATCTTGCTTATGTCATAGAAATTTAGGATTTAGGATAAAAAGATTCAACTTGTAATAAAGACGCAAACCACGCGCCATATCCGTTCTCCTCAATAATCAACGCTGAATGCTGTCTTAAATTTTCAAACTATATTGCCTCGTGAAAAACTGAGGCATCATGGTACAAAGCTTCTCAAACTACCTACAGTCTGTCTCACATTAGGTGTCAGGTCAAAATGTCTGCGAATAACAAAAGTGTTTGCATGAATAATTTTGCAGTATCGCAAATCTCATTTTACATCTAAATAGACAATAACGCTAAAAATAACGGCTGGCGGCTCCAAAGACTCTGTTGTGTTTTGCTGCAAAGCAAGCTGGTCAAGAGCTCCCTGACGACCACCTAACGACAGAAAAATTGTGGTTTATTTGTTTACATGGATTCCTTGTTCCGAACTTTACCACAACTAGCTAGTAGAGACGGCAGACCAAAATGTTTGTGTAATTAGTTAGTTGGTCATCAGGGAGCTTTTTACCAGCAAGCTTTGTGCGGCCGCCATCTTTAGCGTTATTGTCTATTGAGCCTATTGAGACAGAATTTATAATCGTATATTTTGAACAACATCAACGCATGATTTTGTAAACCGTTGACACCTTGCGTTGACACTAACAGCTGAAATTCAGAAACAGTGCTGCCACTCGTAGGGGAATTCCCCTACAGTAGGACAGTAGGGGAAAATAAGATTGCATAGGTCGTAGGGGGAACCTACGGGGAAAATGACCAACCGTAGGGGAAAAATTGCAAAAATGGTCGGTTTTTTTAACTGAGTTTCAAAATCACAAAGTGTTATTGTTTTTAGTTCGATATTCATCTGTTCCTGTGAGGAATAATCCATAGGCATCCACATCCAGGAGGTGGAGTATTGTGTTGAACTTGAGAGCTTTCCTTTGGGACCAAGGAGTAATCAAGAATTTGTTCTAGCACTGTTTTAACACGCTTCTAGTCACGTTTTTAGTATGGATTAGATTAGAGGGAACTCGGAGGGAACTGCTAAAGGCTGTGACATTTGTGAAAAAATGTTTCCACGCAAGGGCACTCTTAAGAAATTTCTATCTACGAGGATAGATACCTAAAGATCTAGAAAAGAAGTATAGAGCTCAGAAATACCGGAGAGAACGGGAGAAGGAGCATTGGGAGAAGGAGTCTGGTACCTAGGGTACTGCGATCGATGTCAGATGAAAAAATTAGCAAATGGTTGGGTTTCTAAATCCATATTTTAAATTTTCCTAGTAAGGGAGGGCATATACAGCAGATTTAGTCAAAGTTACAATAAAACAGCAAACCTACGAAGTTATTTAGGCTAACTAAGAAGGGTAGGGGGATTTGCTTGACCGTAGGAGGAAGTAGGTGAAAACAAGAGAATTGCCGTAGGTGGATGTAGGGGGAAAACGCATGCGCTGTAGGTGAAAATAGAAAACAGAGAGTGGCAGCACTGTCAGAAAAAGCATAACGAAATTAGCAGACGAGATTGAACGAAAGAAAGAACAAATGGATCTTTAAATTATCAATCGAAAATAATATGGAATAGCAAGGAAAAATCCACAATTAAATTCAACTGATTATAACTTAATAGACTACTGAATAACAGTCCCGTGCAAACTTTACACACGAAATTAGGGATGTTAATTTTCGACACACTTATTTCTACTTGCTTGTTCCATAAATCAGCAACCACTTGTCACATTGACTTAAACAAGGTGTCGAACTCTAAGTTGAAGCCTATTCTATGTACCTGTATAAAAAAACGGAACAATTGAAGTTACAGCTCCCCCACAGCAGCCGCACAAGCGATGGACAATTTTTGCGAGACCCATTATAGGGGGCCTGTATGTAGACTCAATATTTTCGTTTAGTTTCGCTCCCTGAACTGATTTGTCGCTACAACTAAAAGCGACAACAACACTGAAGCGATAACAACAACATCAAGTCAATTCAATGAGCGTAAGTGAAGGGACTTAATATACCCCATTCGCACTTGCCAGGTAAACAAGCTTAAACTAAACCACGTTATCAAATGTTGCGTTCTGATTGGTCAATCCTACAAATTGAATTCAGTTGATTGGTTGAAATTTAGCCTGGTTTAGATAAAGCTGGTTAAGTCTTTCAGTGGTATTATATGATGAATCTAGCCAGTATGTACGCATTTTTAAGTTCTTATGAAAACATTTCTTCATCCAACGAAACAAATTGCTGACATAGCAATTGTCGAGAACAACAGTGTACTGTCTGGGAATGGAATTTAATTTTTTATAAGCAAAGCCTTTCTCAAATTATGCTTTGCTTGTCAAACTACCCAAAAAATCTACATTTCAATCAATTTTGGATTTTTAAAAAATCTATCAACTCTTTTGGGCAACCTTTTTGGATAGATATTTTGATGTTGCAAAACAAATACTCATAACAGGAAATTTGGCCTGAAAATGATCATTTTATGCATTGCGTAATATCTCATATTGCTCGCATATGATTGGCCAAACATAGCAGCCTCGTTTTCAGGACGCGTCCTAAGTGTTTTATGATGTCAACAAAAATGGCGGAGAGCTGCGGGAAAANAAAAACGGAACAATTGAAGTTACAGCTCCCCCACAGCAGCCGCACAAGCGATGGACAATTTTTGCGAGACCCATTATAGGGGGCCTGTATGTAGACTCAATATTTTCGTTTAGTTTCGCTCCCTGAACTGATTTGTCGCTACAACTAAAAGCGACAACAACACTGAAGCGATAACAACAACATCAAGTCAAATCAATGAGCGTAAGTGAAGGGACTTAATATACCCCATTCGCACTTGCCAGGTAAACAAGCTTAAACTAAACCACGTTATCAAATGTTGCGTTCTGATTGGTCAATCCTACAAATTGAATTCAGTTGATTGGCTGAAATTTAGCCTGGTTTAGATAAAGCTGGTTAAGTCTTTCAGTGGTATTATATGATGAATCTAGCCAGTATGTACGCATTTTTAAGTTCTTATGAAAACATTTCTTCATCCAACGAAACAAATTGCTGACATAGCAATTGTCGACAACAGCAGTGTACTGTCTGGGAATGGAATTTAATTTTTTATAAGCAAAGCCTTTCTCAAATTATGCTTTGCTTGTCAAACTACCCAAAAAATCTACATTTCAATCAATTTTGGATTTTTAAAAAATCTATCAACTCTTTTGGGCAACCTTTTTGGATAGATATTTTGATGTTGCAAAACAAATACTGTTTAGAGAAAACAAACAACCACAATTGTGGGTACAATAATGACAAGGGCAAAGTAAGAGTAGAACATGATTTTATCAAGTTTCGCTGCAATCAACCTCCAATTCTGTTGATGAAGTTCTATATCATCGAAACCAGGGATCGTTTTTGTAGACGCAGTAGATAGCCTTTTGCTTAGGCGACTTGGTGACGTTGGCTCTCTGAAGTTGTGGTTCTCAATGGTCTGGATAACTAACCCATCATTCGTTGCGTGCTTGTTTTCATGGACGTTGCCTAGCTTGTCCCCCTTCTTCTTACGTTTGAATAGAAATCTCCAAAGCCATTTGGGAGGGCGGTTCGTCTTGTACGCAAGATGAGTCGTAATGATTCCAAATACCACGGCCAAGGCCAACATAAACAGCATGACAATGTAGATAGCGCCCAAAAGTGGTGTCTTGTCCGACTTCTCGGGTAGCTTATCCGATATGACAAGAAGGTAGACACTCATCGCCAGGACGACAGTTACCCCAAACCCGGTTCTCTCCCCACTGTCCGCTGGGATATAGAACATGAAAGGTGCCAGCAAAATGAGACCCACACATGGCAGAACAAGGTACAGGAGATAATAGGTGTACAGCCGTGTCAAGTCAAACGTATACTCAAGCACTGAGAAAGATTCAGGGCTCCAATCGTATGATTGTTTGACTCGTTTAGAACTAAGATCCTTCAGTTCCCAATCACCATTATTGAAGTGAAATTCGCCCTTCACAGCTGCTGCATTCTTCGGCTGCCTGATAAACCTCAAGTCCAGCCTGCTGCAAGTGTACGATTGTGATCCGAAGGTGAGGGTGCATTTCTGGGTATCGAACGGAAACCATTTGATGTCTAGTTCACAGGACGCTATAAAGGTGACGGCGGCTCCCCACTTTGCTTGTCCTTTGGAGGAAACGAGGACTCTGCTCTTGTACATATCGTCAGGGCTTTTGCTCTCTTCTCTCGCCGTGTTATAAAGCATTATATCTGGTGTCCATAAACTGCTGTACGGAATATTCAGATAGTCGGTATCGTTATATTGCGTCCTGTTCCATTGAAGCTGCGGATCAAGCCATCTGAGCAGAGTTTTCACGTTCACGACCATAATTTGTTCTTTGATGTTAACTCTCACAATCTTGTTCAACTTCATCTCAAATTCGACGATCACTGGCTCGTGATTTGATGCTGTAGGCCGGAATGATGTGCTGTATCCCGTCAATAGAGTTGTCAATAAATCCTTTTCAATGGTTGAAACTTTAACCTTTGGTTGTGGAGCAGCAGCACTTTCCACTGCTACTACTGCAAAACCAAGAAGTACAAGCGAACAGAAAATATCTTTAAATCTTTTCGTAAACATTTTCGGGCATAAAATGATCATCACAAGTTCACTTGAAATTAAATATAGTCAATATCATCAATCGCACGCAGTTTGTCGTACGAATTCTCCGTCTCTGTCTGATAAGATCTTTTTAACTCTTGTCAAATAACAATTTGCTGTATTTGATCACCTCACCAGACCTTTATTTTTACTCTGCTAGCTCTACCGCTTGGAAGAAGACAAAATCGAATGCACCATACAGCTCCTTCTGGAACCGCACAGGTATTGCGTTCGATTTTATTTAATGGCTTGACAGGTACTTTGCTATATTTGGCCTATAAAAATACTTTGCTATATTTGACAATTGTTTATATCTTGATTATTTTCAGAGTCAAAGCGTTTCTATGTATCAACCAGTTTTGAGGTTGTGATGTCATCAAATTGCTAAATCGTAAACCAGAAAAGCTAACGTATGGCAAAGATAGGGCTCAAATCCTTACTGGTTGCCAGAGCACGCGGAAATCATCCAATTTCATGCTAATCAGCCAATGAGATCGCCGCTTTCTAGTCCCTTGATACAAAATCGGCTGTTCGAGGTGAATTCTCTAGTACCGTCGCAAAAAGTGAAATGGATGCTAAATTACTGCAGTTATTCGCAATTTTTTTTGATAAATCAATTGCTGAGATGTCCGTCCAGAGTTGTTTACATGTATAGAAACATATCTTATTTGGAGCCGGAGCTGCATTCATTTTCCGATCGAATAATATTGACCTTCGTTGAAATATCGATAGAAATCGCTACAAATGAGATATAAAGATGAGGATTTCAGCAATTATACATATTGTCATGAGCAATAACCCAAACACATTCGCTTCTATTAGATCTCGAAATCGCAGACAATTTTCATTGATTTCTGGCAGTGATATCTTCTGGGCCTAAGCTATACTCATTACATAAGTCTCAGTATCGCTCATTGAATTGGATGGTTATCGCTCAAACTGAGACTTATGTCCATACGCATAAAAAACGGGGACTAATTTCAGGATTAGCGCGGCTTTTCCCGCGTATCCAATCAAATCAAAGATACGAAACACATGACAGAATCCTCGCAGAATCCTGCATTCTTATTGGATAGAGATGCTCCTTCCCAGGGCATATGATGCATGTAAGCATTTTCTAACGTCCTGAACCTTTTGTTTAACAAAAACGTGCTGGGGGTCGTGTAGGAATATTTGCTTCACGAGGCATTCGGTTTCAATCAAATTTAGTCCCCAATTCGTTACTGATTGGATGTGAGTCCTTATATGAGAGAAAATAAAACATCCGATTAAAAATATTGAACGAATACAAGGAATCACGTCGTAAGTCTAGGCCTAAGCTTCTCCTCTCATAAAACCCTTTCCATTGCCCCGAAAAAGTTTAGATAAAATTCTTAAGCTAGGTGATTCACTTAACAATGATTCGGGCATCAGTTTGACTTCGTTTGTCGTTTGTACTTCTGCAAGTTTTTATAAGAAACAACCAGTCCTTGCAAATTGTAAAATATTTCGTTGGTCCATATTTTTCTCTGTACACACTCCGCTTCAGACAACTGTAAACTTTGTATCACAAAAGAATTGCATCATTGAGCATTTCTAATATGATAGAACGATTTGATTCGCTTGAAGCACTCTTGAATTGCAAATAAAACAAAAAGAACAAACAGTTATTATCGGGTGTGCTAAAGATGCACGGTTTTGCTGTTTTTGTTTGAAGCACTCATGAATAGTTTTCACACATCTGATTTAAACAAAAAGTCCAAAACCGTGCGTCTTTAGCACACCCGATAATCAATGTTTGTTCTTTTTGTTTATTCGCAATTCATGAGTGCTTCAAGCGAATCGAATTGTTCTATAATTGCTGCGAAGCGAAGCGAAGGAGCTATCTATACGAGATACATTGACAAATCAAGGACGGGCGGGCAGGCAGACGACCGACTGGGTCGCCAACAACAACAACAACGAGCGAAAGTTGAAGAGAACAAAAGAACTAAGGACAATAGGCAGATTGTGGAAAGAAAAAGTGAATCACCCATTGTGGTTTGTGGTGATAAACAGTGAATTGCCCATTGTGGCAACAAAAGCTACTACTGCAAAACCACCCACTGAAACAAACAGCAAATTAAATTAATCTAATGGGTCAGGAAGCCCAATTAGTGTTGGTAATGTTTCCCAAGGCTCTTTCTTCAGTAATGCACAAGATAATAATGATTCACCATTCATTCCTTTGCATACAGCACTTGAGAATGTCTTTACAAATAACAACAATGCAATTTTCATGGTATCTATTATTCACAATGCCAACTCAGGGTTTTATGTATTTGATTCTCATGCTAGAAACTCTTTTGGCATGCCGGATATAAATGGCAAGGCAGTGCTGTTAAATTTAAGAAACATAGTTTCCTTACAAAATTACCTGCGCTTGTTAGCCACTGCTCTGAATGCTACTTTCTTTGAAGTGGTTTCTGTCACATTTCATAATCTGAATTCTTCAGAGTCACAGGAATTTACCCCATTAATATTTTTTTTCTCATATTTCAATATTTATCTATTTATTAATCCAAGAACAAGGAAAATTTCCACTGAGAGCTATATTGAAAGTGAACAGCAACACAAACTCAAAAAATTACGTCAATTTGTGGCCAGCAAACGTAAAAACGCAGTGAATCTGAAAGACAGGAGCGACTTGCAAAATTCAACAGCATAAAGCCACAAAATATGAAAATGAAAGTGAATCGGAAAGACAAGAGCGACTTTCAAGAAAGCGTTCGAATGCAGCCAAAAAGCGAGCAAATGAAATTGAATCTGAAAGGGAAGAGCGTCTTGTAAAACAGCAGCACTAGAATGCAGCCAATTAGATTAGTTGTATCGTTGATGATGCTTCGTCTTCGAATGCTTAGCTTTTAAAGAGTGTAAAACGTTCCTCTAAAATTTTCACATGTAATCCTATTGACGTTTATCAAAATGATTCAAAGCTGTCCACGAGTATTTCTGTGTTCATCTTTTTGGCGCGATCTGCAGGGAAAGTTTGCTCTTCGCTAAGCAATAGTATGTGAAATTTGATTTTAAGTAGCTACAAGGTTCCTAGCAACTGTCATCTTTGAGGTCGCACCAAAGCTCCTCTGCAACCAAGTGGATACGTTCTGGCGTTTCTGTAACTCGAAAATAACTTCGTATGCATGTGTTTTAAATGCCAAATGTATTATACCACATTACAACCAGTATACCTCAATGCTCCTGCTTACCAAAAACTGTTATGACTTCTGCGTCTATACAAAATTAAAGCCACAAAGACAGACGCAGCACTTCACTTAACAAGGTTAACAGCTAGTATTAGGAATAATCTGTGATGCAATTCTGTTGTGATACAAAGTTTACAGTTGTTTGAAGCGGAGAGTGTGTACAGAGAAAAATATGGACCAACGAAATATTTTACAAGTTAGCAAAGAATGGTTGTTTCTTATAAAAATTTGCAGAAGTACAAACGACAAACGAAGTCACACTGATGTCCGAATCAATGGTAAGTGAATCATCTAGCTTAAGAATTTTATCTAAACTTTTCGGGGCAATGGAAAGGGTTTTATGCGAGGAGAAGCTTAGGCCCAGATGATATCACTGCCAGAAATCATTGAAAATTGTCTGCGATTTTGAGATCTAATAGAAGCGAATGTGTTTGGGTTATTGCTCATGACAATATGTATAATTGCTGAAATCTTCATCTTTATATCTCATTTGTAGCGATTTCTATCGATATTTCAACGAAGGTCAATATTATTCGACCGGAAAATGAATGCAGCTCCGGCTCCAAATAAGATATGTTTCTATACATGTAAACAACTCTGGACGGTCATCTCAGCAGTTGATTTATCAAAAAAAATTGCGAATAACTACAGTAATTTAGCATCCATTTCACTTTTTGCGAGGGTACTAGAGAATTCACCTCGAACAGCCGATTTTGTATCAAGGGACTAGAAAGCGGCAATCTCATTGGCTGATTAGCATGAAATTGGATGATTTCCGCGTGCTCTGGCACCAGGATTTGAGCCCTATCTTACGTATGGCTTTTCTTGAAGATTTTCATCCTGCATTCTGGAAATAATAAACAAGAGCGTTGCCAGGGGGTGGACTGGACCCCAGTCTTCTCATATGCAAAAACCATATTTCTATGGCAAAAACGGTGGAAAAGTGGCTGGATATACCATTCAGAACTCTTAAGTTCTTAATAAGTCCACCCCACTTTTTTAAGGCTGGCAACGCCCCTGATAATCAAGATATAAAAATACCGCAAATTGAAGTACCCGAAGTTAAGATTTAACCATTTGTGAAATCTTTTTTTAAAGATTTGAGGGAGATTTGACTCCCATGTTTTCTGGAACACAGACAGCGAATTTACCAGCATGCTTTTTGCGGCCGCCATCTTTAGCGTTATTGTCTATCGAAACAGAATTTAAAATCGTCTGTTTTGAACAACAACGCATGATTTTGCAAACAGTTGACACGATCAGCTGAAATTCAGAAAGAACCTCCAGCATAACGAAATTAGCAGACGAGATTGAGCGAAAGAAAGAACAAATGGATCTTTAAACTATCAATTGAAATAATATGGAATAGATAAATTGATAATAATAAATAATAGTCCCGTGCAAACTTTACACACGAAATTAGGGATGTTAATTTTCGACACACTTTTGGATGTAAAATACATCGCATTTTTGTAACAGTAACGACTATTTACATGTAGCTTACACAACAGCTGTTAATGAAAAGCTTTTCAACATCAATATGGATGTTAGCATAACTACCGTATCTGTTGCATCTCTATATTCAAGCGATGAAGCACTCCCTTTTTGCATATCCAGGCATCACATCTTTACAAAATATTGCGCAAATAGGTAATGCATCTGCAGTTTGATTTAAAGGGAGTACAAAGACCAGCAGCCTTTGCCATCGTTTGTTTTTGTTAATTTCGTACAGTCAGTTATTCTGGAAGCTGTGCAGAGCAAGTCGCTGACTGTGCGCAAAGCATGCTGGTCTTTGTACTCCCTTTAATGGCTTGAAGGAAGTTCGGGTACTTTGCTCGCTACTTTGCTATAATTCTATTTGGCAATTGTTGATATCTTGATTGCTATTTTCAGAAATACAGCGTCTTCTATGTTTTAACCAATTTTGAGGTTGTGTCAACATTAAATTGCTAAATCGTAAACCAGAAAAGCTACAGATTCCTGCTTACCGCCATATTATAGACCTTCATAAACTATGGTTCTCTTGAACATTGTACTGTGTTTCCTCCATCAAGTTACGATTTACGATGATTTTAATTTTTTCCAAGACTATTCATGAAGTTTTTTCAATAAAAAGAAAAACGCTTTAAAGTAAATCAACGGAGTCAAAAGATGCTTAGATAGAAAGACTGGGTCGATGTTTCATATTGTTTCGGNTTTTGAATGAGTTTTCCCAGTTGATTAATCTCGAACAACCAAAAGACAATTTGCTCCTTTCAATTCCATCTGCTCTGCATCGCCTCCGCTTTTGCTATTGTGAACGCACCTCCAGTGTCGTCTGAAATGACGTATGTGAAACACACAATCATGAGCCAATCTTTGGTTGCTAGGACGCTATGTTTATCTGCTACAAATTTATGATACCGTGCGTATTCCAAAAATAACGATTTGCTGTATTTCTACCGCTTTTAAAAAGACAAAATTGAATGCACCTTCCTTCTGGAACTGCATAGGTGTTCCATTTGATTTTATTTAATGGCTTGAAAGCAGCTATATGTGGTCTATATAGGTACTTTGCTATAATTCTATTTGGCGATTGTTGATATCTTGATTGCTATTTTCAGAAATACAGCGTCTTCTATGTTTTAACCAATTTTGAGGTTGTGTCAACATTAAATTGCTAAATCGTAAACCAGAAAAGCTACAGATTTCTGCTTACCGCCATATTATAGACCTTCATAAACTATGGTTCTCTTGAATATTGTACTGTGTTTCCTCCATCAAGTTACGATTTACGATGATTTTAATTTTTTCCAAGACTATTCATGAAGTTTTTTCAATAAAAAGAAAAACGCTTTAAAGTAAATCAACGGAGTCAAAAGCAGCTTAGATAGAAAGACTGGGTCGATGTTTCATATTGTTTCGGTATTTTTCTCTAAAATATGGCTATAGAGTGAGTGCGGTATAATTTGGCAGCCCGTGTGCAGGTTCGATTAGTTTTTTTCTTCTACAGAATCTAACAGAATCTATTGAATGGAAATTTTGTTGTCGGCCCTGTGGTTCTCCATCAATGTCAAAATCAAGTAAAAGTTGAAAGAAAGGGTTCCAGGGTTGTATTTAATTGTTTCTAAATTTGAAAACGGGTTAACAGTGTCGTTTATTTGCAACACCTTTTCAAATCTTGAAAAAATTAAAGACAACGCTAAAACCCTTTTTTTCAATGTTTACTGTAGCTTTAAATTTTTTGGAGAACAAAGGAACTGCTGTTTTTGAAGCAACCACTTATTTGTACTTTCTTGTTCCATAAATCAGCAACCACTTATCATATTGACTTAAAAAAGGTCTTGAACTCTTAGTTGAAGCCTATCCTATGCAACTGTATAAAAAACGGAGCAATTGAAGTTGCAGCTCCTCCACAGCAGCCGCACAAGCGATGGCCAATTCTTGCGACACCCTTTATAGGGGGCCTGTATGTAGACTCAATATTTTCGTTTAGTTTCGCTCCCTGAACTGACTTGTCGCTACAACTAAAAGCGACAACAACACAACACTGAAGCGACAACAACAACATCAAGTCAATTCAATGAGTGTAAGTGAAGGGACTTATATGATGAATCTAGCCAGTATGTAGGCATTTTTAAGTTCTTACGAAAACATTTCTTCATCGAACAAAACAAATTGCTGAAATAGCAATTGTCGAAAACAGTAGTGTACTGTCTGGGAATGGAATTTAATTTTTATAAGCAAAGCCTTTTTCAAATTATGCTTTGCTTGTAAAACTACCCAAAAAATCTACATTTCAATCAATTTTGGATTCTTAAAAAATCTATCAACTCTTTGGGCAACCTTTTTGGATAGATATTTTGATGTTGCAAAACAAATACTGTTTAGAGGAAACAAATACTGTCTAGAGAAAACAAACAACCACAATTGTGGGTACAATAATGACAAGGGCGAAGTAAGAGTAGAACATAATTTTGTCAAGTTTCGCTGCAATCAACCTCCATTTCTGTTGGTGAAGTTCTATATCATCGAAACCAGGGATCGTTTTTGTAGACACAGTAGATAGCCTTTTGCTTAGGCGACTTGGCGGCTTTCTGAAGTTGTGGTTCTCAATGGTCTGGAGGACTAACCCATCATTCGTTGCGTGCTCGTTTTCTTGGACGTTGCTTAGCTTGTTCCCTTTCCCCTTACGTTTGAATAGAAATCTCCAAAGCCATTTGGGAGGGTGGTTCGTCTTGTACGCAAGATGAGTCGTAATGATTCCAAACACCACAGCCAAGACCAACAGAAACAGCATGACAATGTAAACAGCGCCCAAAAGCGGTGTCTTGTCCGACTTCTCGGGTAGCTTATCCGATATGACAAGGAGGTAGACACTCATCGCCAGGACGACAGTTACCCCAAACCCGGTTCTCTCCCCACTGTCCGCTGGGATATAGAACATGAAAGGTGCCAGCAAAATGAGACCCACACATGGCAGAACAAGGTACAGGAGATAATAGGTGTACAGCCGTGTCAAGTCAAACGTATACTCAATCACTGAGAAAGATTCAGGGCTCCAATCGTATGTTTGTTTGACTGGTTTAGAACTAAGACCCTTCAGTTCCCAATCACCATTATTGAAGTGAAATTTGCCCTTCACAGCTGCTGCATTCTTCGGCTGCCTGAGAAACCTTAAGTCCAGCCTGCTGCGAGTGTACGATTGTGATCCGAAGGTGAGGGTGCATTTCTGGGTATCGAACGGAAACCATTTGATGTCTAGTTCACAGGACGCTAGAAAGGTGACGGCGGCTGCCCAGTTTGCTTGGCCTTTGGAGGAAACGAGGACTCTGCTCTTGTACATATCGTCAGGGCTTTTGCTCTCTTCTCTCGCCGTGTTATAAAGCATTATATCTGGTGTCCATAAACTGCTGTACGGAATATTCAGATAGTCGGTATCGTTATATTGCGTCCTGTTCCATTGAAGCTGCGGATCAAGCCATCTGAGCAGAGTTTTCACGTTCACGACCATAATTTGTTCTTTGATGTTAACTCTCACAATCTTGTTCAACTTCATCTCAAATTCAACGATCACTGGCTCGTGATTTGATGC